>JASDQU010109030.1:178442-188901 GCA_032191745.1 Picea mariana | reverse complement strand
AAAAAGGTGAAAGAGGGAAAATCTAAGATATTAGGAAACTAGGAAAAGAGGTAAACATAGAAAGGGAAAAAGGGAACATAAGGGAAAAAGTGGAAAGTAAAACTTAGTAAAGTATATACCATTTAAGAGCTTTTTAATTTAAACTGAACTAACAATTTAATTGTGGGGAAAGTCATTAAAGTCTGCAAGAAAATTTGGGGACACCTAGGAGTGATTCTAGGAGTAACTCTAGGTGGGTGAGGGAAATAAAGATAATTATTTAATTAAATAAATTAATTTATGGAGGAATGAAGAGGATGGGTGACACTTGTATGGGGAGGAATTTTTAGGAATTAAATTTTAAAAAATTAACTAAAAAAGATTTTTGGAAACTAAGGAACCCCGAAACTCTATATAATGATGGGATGAGATGAAGGTTGGATCTCTTCTGTTTGGGTAACGTGATGCTGCAAAAATATTTACTTGACTGACTTAACTTGTGGGAGTTGGGATACCTAGCTCAGTGAGGAGTGGTAGCTCACCCTTGTGAGGCGAGCTGGGAGCTAGTCGAAATCTTTGGATAGTGAGTGTGTGGCCCCTTTGCGGCTTGGGGGGCTAAGGGGGAAGAAGAGTACCCCTAGCATTGGTTGGGAGGTACCAGTGTAGTCTAGTCGGTCGGAATGCGATAGTTGCAAGGAGCACGTGGGACATCCACTCCGAATAGGCAACAATACATTTTCTTCATTTTGTATGGTAAATTGTTTTAGAACTTATGCTTGAATCTTCATTTCTACTTGGGTGAGCGAATTGATTGTCTAGATGGTTTTCTGAAATTTTCTTAGCCTAGCTCGATGATAGATCGGCTCCCATGGATTCATTTCCTCGCACATCTTGACCACCTTTCTTTGTTGATTATGACCTTCGTGGTTGTTTATCCTCCGTCCCTGACTCACCAGTCCTCGCCTTAGCAGTCGGCCAAGAGCCTGATCTACGATCGTCGCCTTAGTGTTAAAAGACCTATGGATCTCAACGCCCTGCTTTTCTATGCTAGGATGATAAGCGAAGGACGAACCTGTTAGCCATCTACCCTTGATGTTTGTCCCTAGTTGATTGTTGATTCCGCCATCTAGCAATGACCTCTGTGTGTGGATTATCTTGTGTCCTAGTTGGTTTTCTCTATGCCTTGACTGATAGAACCCCTGCAATCATTCCATGACCCTTCCCATTGGATCCTTGCGTTCTCTTACTATTGTCTGCGCTATATTGGGGTATTCTGGCAATGAAAAATGAAATGAATTCATCTTTGCATTTTACATTGGGTATTCTGGCAATGAAAAACGAAATGATTTATGGACTGAATTTTTATTTTGGGTATTCTAGCAATGAGAAACAAAATGAATTCATCTCTACATTTTACATTGGGTATTCCGGCAATGAAAAATGAAATGAATTCATCTCTGCATTTTACATTGCGTATTCTGGCAATGAAAAATAAAATGATTTCTCATCTGCATTTTTATTTTGGGTATTCTGGCAATAAGAAATGAAATGAATTCATCTCTGTATTTTACATTGGGTATTCTGGCAATGAAAAAAAAAATGAATTCATCTCTTCATTTTACATTGGGTATTCTAGCAATGAAAAATGAAATGATTTCTGGTCTGCTTTTTTATTTTGTATTCTGGCGATGGAAAAGAGGAATTATTCTTGTCTTCATTTCGTTTTACCTTTGGGGAAATTTTTCACTTGATGAAGACTATGTTTTTCTTTAAAATATTGCTGCCATTTGATTCCTATTAATGCCCACATTTTTGCTTTTCAATTCATCAAATTTCCTGTTGTGAAAGACCATGATTTGGAAATTAAAAACGGATTGTGTTGCATGCTGAAATCATCCATGATTTTATCCATTTAAATCACAAATTTACATGCCGGAATGAACAAGTGTTTGATAATCATAGGTTGAATATGTTGTTGTAGAAATCACCCACAATTTTATCCATTTAAATCACAACTTTGCTTGCCGGAATGACCATGTTTTTTATAATCAGAAGTTGACTGTGTTTCTGTAGAAATCAACCATGATTTTATCCATTTAACTAACAACTTTACTTGCTGGAGTGACCACGTTTTTGATAATTAGAAATTGACTGTGTTTCCGTCTTAATTGACCACGACTTTCCTTAATCATTGCTTGAGTTGCTGTTGACTAACCACGAGTTGGTCCTTCTGCAGTTTTGTTTGTCCCTTTTATCCTCCTTCACATTGAATGCATACCCAGTGTTCTCTCTGCCAAGCTTTAATTACCACAAGAATGTTACTGGCTATGTTGATTATCATGTTAACTACAATAATAAATGCTATTTTGTTGCCTTATTTATTATAAGAATAATTGTTGAAACAATGTTAATGGTTAGCAGCCTCCTTTTTCTATTAAAGGCCATGTTAATTGCAATATGAAATGCTATATTTTTTCCTTATTAATTGCTAGAACAATTGCTACCGCAATGTTATTGGTTAGCAGATTCCTTCTATTGATTAAATGCCATAGTGAGTTAAATAGTTAACAGTTATATAAATTGCCTGGTTATTGCACTATGAATGGTTATGTTAACAGTCATACAAATTTCCTTGTTAATGTTATGTTAATTGTATAGTAACTAGAATGTTAAATGCCTTGTTATTGCTATATTACGTATTATGAAAACAGTCATGTAAACTATCTTGTTAATGCTATATTAATTGTTATGTAGCTCCTATGATAATCACCTTGTTAAATTGCTACAATATTTAATAGTTAGCAGTTCCCTTCTCAATGATAGTAGATCGCTAGCATTGTTAGTTTGATCAATATAGCTAGACTACATGTTGAGATTTAATTTCTTATAAGTGCTAATGGTAGCATTCCACTTTAAGAATGTTAATGTTGTTATTCAAGTTTTTGGCTAATTGGATGGGAATTCAGATTAATATAGAATTGCCCATTTAGGTTGTAATAAATATTAAAATTTGTATGGTGAATAAAGACTAGATTGCAAATTTTAGACTTGCTAATTTAGATATGTAATTGATGGTAGTTGGATTTATAGATATCGCCTAATTGGTAACTCAGACACACTAAATTGAGTCGTAATTCATGTAAAGTTTGGTTGGTAACTCGTTGACTAATGGAATTTAGAGTGGTTAATTGATCTGTAATTAACACTAATTTAGATCATAGATATTGCACTTTTAGCCTTGATTAATGGTTGGGTTGTTGTTGAAGTTGTTTTTAGCTTGCACTTCCCGTTGAGGGTGTTGTGGTTCATTTTAATTAATGTTTGTACTTGGTTTTTTAAACATTTAATGTGCTTGGTTGCTCACTATAAGGGTTCTAGTTACTTGTGTAATTAATTTTGGATGTGTGGGGTTGTTAGGATGATTGTCCTTAGCTTAATAGGCTTGGTCTGCTTGTGTTGGGCGGGATGTAGAGACCTTCTTGTTCCTTAGAATAGTCGCGAGCCTTGAGACCTTAAATGGTCAAAATCGATAGCAACCTGGGCTTGAGCATTGCTTATGTGTCCTGGAGGTTTTAACCATTGCAGGGTAGGATGGGCAGGTAGTCATTCTTATTCTTTGTCGGTTGAATGTCGTACATTGCTTCCAGGTGCTTGATGTGCTTTTATGTTAGGTCGTTATGTTTGTTGTGGCATGAGTTACATGCATTGTGTTCATCGTCGTGTTGCGATGTTGAGTATAATGTCATTATTACCTTCCTACTTATACACACACAAAAAAATAAAATTGCACTTGTTATGTGAGGCTTGTTGTCGTAACGAAATGGGAGGTTCGTTACATATGGCATCAGAGTGGGTTCAACTCACGACTTGGGATCACTACGACTTTTGTTGATATGATTTGATTATAATGTTGCTAATTGAGTTGACTTGTATTCGTGTAGGTAATAATGGTTATAGGATGCCGTGGAGGCAGACGATGTGGTGCTAGGGGAGGAGGGGCGATGCCTCCAGTAGCATCCATGACTAAGGGGTCTAACCGCCAGGGAGATGAATAGGTTTTCGGGCAGGAGCAGATAGCAGTTGGTGATGTGTTTGGAATGATGAGATTTTCTCAGCGCATGTCTGAGGAACTGATCAGCCATTTGGATAGAGATGAGGCTAGGGCATCGACACCCCATGAGGTTTCACCGTGCGCTCCGGTCGGTATTGGTAGCATTCATCGTGAACTCGAGAAGGTCAAATTTTCCAAGTTCTTTGGTGCCCTGGATGACACAAGGTTGGAGAATATGGCAATGTGATTTTCACTTCGCGATTATACCTCCAACACGAAGGTTCACATGGTGGTCTTCTAACTAAAAGGAAGCACTCTTCTATGGTGGAAGATGCTCCTACCGCAGCTAAACATGGTCGTTGAAGACATGTCATGGGAACTGTTCAAGGAATCGTTCTGAGAGAGGTACCTTCTAGAGGAATTCATTGAACTTCAGCTCAATGAGTTCAACGCCTTACAACAGGGCAGTCGTACGGTGCCCGAGTATGAGGCTCATTTTATGGAGCTACTCTGATATGCTCCGCACCTTAACACTGCGAAACTTAAGGTCAACAGGTTCATGTTCGGTCTTAACAACAACATACCTACAAAGGTTATGATTTTGATGCCTCAAACGATGCATGATGTCATCCATAAGCCCCTCATAGAAGAGTAGGAGCTTATTAGTGGGGTTCAGACCAGGACTCCAGTGAGACTAGTAGTGCAGGTGTCTTATGGAGCACAACAACATCAGACACCAACCAGACATACTCCAAGATATCATGGCTTCTAGAGGGCATCCGCTTTCACTACACCTTGGCAACTGATGCCTCAACAACAGACACCTTATCGGGGACCACAACATCAAAAGCAGCGTCGATCGCAGCAACAACAGTTTTAGCCTATTCAGCAGAACAAACTAGGATTCCAGGTCGGAGGGCCGTCACCTTCTACTTCAGGTACCAAGACTACTAGGCTGAAGAAGGGGTGTTGGATGTGTGGGGATCCACACTACCAACGCGACTTCATGGTGGAGAGGACTAAAGCGTCTAGATCATCCAGACCCACTACCATGGGAGATATGGGCAAGGCCCATCAAATTCATGCTGCGGTGAATAACTACCAGGCAGAGCATCAGTCGACTATGCTCGAGACGACAGGTACCATTGCTGACCAGACCCTTAGTATTTTGATAGATCCGGGTGCTACCGAGGGTTTCATTTCTGGTGCAGTGCTAAAAATGATTAAGGTAAGGGCAGTCGAATAGGATGAGTTTAGCTTCGTAGAGATAGCCTCGGGAGCCAAACAAAATGTTGGAGGAAAGGTTATGGGTTGTATCCTTAACTTGGAGAGTTTTTCACAAGGGACAACCTATACATCACGATCTTAGGATCTTATGATGTCGTAATTGGTATGGACTTGTTGGAGTCGCATGAGGTGATACTCAACTATAAGACTAAACGGTTGAGCTTGGTTGATGACAAGTGACAAAGACATGTGATTGTAGGAAGAAACTAGGGAGTCTCCCTGAGGTTCATCTCTTCCTTACAGCTACAAAAGACCATGTGCAAGGGGTGCAAGAGGAAGGTTTAGAACACATTCTCGTGCTGAGAGAGTTTTCAAACGTATTTTCGGAGGAGTTACTTGGGATATCGCCGGAGAGGGATTGGAGTTTAATATAGACCTAAAACTAAGAACAAAACCAATAGCTAGAATTCCTTATCAGATGTCAACCCCAGAATTATAGGAGTTGAGAATGCAACTGAAGGAGTTGTTGGACCTGGGACTGATACATCCTAGTGTGTCACCATGGGGTGCATCTGTTATTTTCATATGAAAGAAATATGGGTCGTGGAGGCTCTACATTGACTACTGTCAATTGAACAAGGCCACGATCAAGAATCAATATCCATTGCCGAGGATTGATGATCTATTCAATCAAATGAAGGGTGCGACGGTGTTCTCAAAGATCGATTTGTGATCAGGGTATCACAAGTTACGTATTAAGGAAGATGACATCCCTAAGACCACCTTTAAGATGAGGTTTGGACATTACGAGTTTATTTTTTTACCATTTGGATGAGGTTTTACATTACGAGTTTATTTTTTTACCATTTACTCTCATACGATGAAGGAGAATGACAAAAACTTGCGCTTGGTACTACAGTGTATACGAGAGTACAAATTGTATGGGAATTTATCCAAATGCTCATTTTATCAATCAAAGATCCACTACTTAGGTAATGTCATCTCCGATGAAGGTATCGTCGTGGATCTAGCAAAGGTCAAGGCCATTATGGAATGGCCTGCATCAATGAATGTTCTAGAAGTGTGTAGCTTCGTGGGTTTAGTAGGATACTATCAACGGTTCGTCGATGGGTTTTCGAAGATAGCAAATCCAATCATGGAATTGTAGAAGAAAAACTAGAAGTTTGTTTCGACCGAGAAATGCGCGGAAGCATTTCGGGAGCTGAAAGAGTTGTTGACAACAACACCAATACTAAAGGTCCTGGACATGGATGTCGATTTATTGGTATGCACTAACGCATCCAAGGAAGGCTTAGGCGGAGTCTTGATGCAAGACGGAAGAGTAATCGCTTACATTTCAAGGAAACTGAGAAGGCATGAGGGGAATTATGTGACACATGATTTGGAGTTGTTAGCCATCGTATATGCCTTGAAGGTTTGGAGACACTACCTTGATGGACGAAAATTTGAAATAAACACTGACGAGTGTGGACTACAACACATCTTTACACAAAGTGACTTGAACGAGCGACAATGGCATTGGTCGAAATTGCTTAGCGACTACAACTTTGAGATTACTTATATAAAAGGAATAGTGAATAGAGTGGCAGACGCATTGATTTGGAGACCGCAAATCTTTTTGGTGGTGCCTCTTCAGATGAATCTACGTGAAAATATTCTAACCTTATAGTGTGACGATGAATGGTACAAAGAGGTCGAGGGTTTTATCAGACAAAACACAATGATGGTAACACAATTTGAAGGATTTTCATTTGATGGTGATGGTTTATTGAGGTTTAAAAATCAGATCTATGTAACACTAAATGATGATTTGAGGATGTTGATCCTAAGAAAGGTTCATAAAGCAGTTTACATGGCTCACCTGGGAGTCACGAAGGTGAGGGAAGACCTTAAACCTTTATTCTTCTGGAAGGGAATGAAGGCAGACATAGTTAGCTATGTGGCCAGATGTCTAGAATGTCAGTAGGTAAAGGATGAACATAGACACCCAACAAGATTACTACAATGACACGCTATTCCAAAATCAAAATGCGAGGTTTTCCACTGAAGGTAAGGAGACATGACTCAATTTTCGTAGTAGTAGACACTCTGACAAAGAGTGCTCACTTTATTCATGTGCATACGACGTATCAGACACCTAACATAGCTAGAGTTTTCATCAGTGAGATTATGAGGCTGCATGGCGTGCCTAAGAGGATTATATCTGATCGAGGATTGGTATTTACTAGACGATCTTGGATGAGTTTCCAAGAAGCCTTGGGAACCCAACTTAACTTTAGTACTGCATATCACCCAGAGACTGATGGGCAGACTGAATGAATGAACAAGGCCTTGGAGGAAATCTTGCGCATGTACGTGATGGACCAACAAAAGTGTTGGGAAGAATTCTTGCAACTAGTGGAGTTCACTTATAGCAACAATTACCAGAGCACCATTAATATGGCGCCTTTAGAGTTTCTTTATGGGCCATCATGTCAGATGCCTTTGAGTTGGGATTGACTTGAGGATAGGGTCCTAGTAGGACCAAAAGCGATCCAAGAAATGGAAGAGAAAATCCAAACAATAATACAAAGGATTAAAGAAGCGCAGGATCAACAAAAGAGTTATGCCGATGTGCACCGTGTCGACTGTAGTTACGAGGTCGGTGATCAAGTCTTCTTGTAGATTAAACTGCAAAAAATTTCGATCAAGTTTGGGAAGGGCGCTAAACTCTCTCCTAGGTTCATGGGACCTTTCAAGATTGTGGAGAAAAAGGGGCCCATGACCTATCAACTAGCCTTGCCTGATTCTCTGAGGCGTATGCATGACGTTTTTCATGTATCTATTTTGAGACATTATATTAGTGATCCTACGCATGTTATTGACATGAGTTCCTTGCAGGTATCGGATGAGGGGGCGCTCACAGCTGAGCCGATCTGCATCTTGGGTCATCGCGTTCGACAACTACGATGTCAAATGATAGAGCAGGTCAAGGTCCAGTGGGATAATAATAGTCCACACTCGACGACCTCAGAGGACACATATGATATGCACCAACAGTTTCCATTTTTGTTTGATAGATAGACATATGATACTGTGATATAGTTTACTTAGGCATATATACTATGAAACTTCAGGATGAAGTTTGGACCAAGAGGGGGTGTATGTAACATCCCGCTCTGGCGCACTGAGCGAACTTATTCTTTGAGGACACTTTCTCGCAAGTGATCCAGATTATTATGATATTATAACTTTTGATTTTGATTATGAAGCATTATGGGATGATGACATGTTGTTTTACTGCCTCAACATAGACATGTGCTATTGACTCAGTTTTACTAAGTGTGCAGAATTCTAGACCTCGAGGATGCAGAGGCATCGATGGAACCCCTTGGACTCTGGATCGAGTCAGGGAGTGTGCCATTGAGGTTTGATTGTTACACTTTGATATTAGTGCATCTGATTAGATGATATGATATGGATATTTTTTGACATGATTTGTCAATGATGCAGGCTAACGATAGCTTGCCGACCAGACTCACATGTGGAGTAAATGGGTCATGCATGACTACCCGAGTTGTTGAGGGAGAGGTGTGGACAACAGCCCTGCCACAGCTTACTAGCACTCCCACCATGGCTCGAACTGTAGGTTAAATTTTACCTAGTTGGAGGGGACCAACGATGTCATGAGGGTAGACTACGATAGTCACTCACGATGATTCCAAGGGGAGCGCAATAAGGCGGGGGCCTTATTCCTTAGAGGCCCTTAGTCTCCCACAAGTTCACCTGGTGGAGTACTGACTCCAAGGGTTTTTGATGTCTACCAAGTCAGTCAAGAGGCGAGTTACACCCTTGGATCACGTGGTGCATCCTGAAGGTCACGTCGCGCAAGAAAAATGGAAAGAGGTGAGTGGCACCCTTGGAGCACGTAGTGCGTCCTGAAGAGCACATCACGCAAGGGAACTGATGAGGCGAGTGGCACCCTTGGAGCACCTAGTGCGTCCTAAAGGCAATGTCATGTTGTTTTCATAAATGAATGAACCTAGACGGCCTTAGGATGAACACTGTGATAAGAATTTTTAAAAACTTTTTCCCTAATAAAATGTCGCCCATCATAGAAATTAAGGTCTAGGTCTAAATCATGCTAGTGGTAAAATTTTATCCCTTTTATTAAAAGAATTTTGATATATAAATATATATATATATATATATAATAAAATTTAAAAACAAAATAAATAAAGAGTATGATCTTTGTTAAATCTTGTAACATGGAGGGAGTAAGAAATTTAATTTATTCAAGAAAAAAAATAAATCTGTTGGAATAAAATTAAAAAAAGAAGAAAGAATTAATTGTTTTATCTTTTTGATAATTTAAAATATACTAATTAAATGAGAAAAGGGAAAAAGGGTTAATTTCCACACCTGCCTTTTTGAGTTCTAATTAAAAAGGGGAAAGAGGGAAAATATAAAATATTAGGAAACTAGGAAAATAGGTAAACATAAAAAGGGAAAAAGGGAACATAAGGGAAAAATCGGAAAGTCAAACTTAGTAAAGTATGTACCATTTAAGAGCTTTCTAATTTAAACTGAACTAGCAATTTAATGGTGGGAAAAGTCATTAAAGCCTGTAAGAGAATTTGGGGACACCTAGGAGTGATTCTAGGAGTAACTCTAGGTGGGTGAGGGAAATAAAGATAATTAATTAATTAAAGAAATTAATTTATGGAGGAATGAAGGGGATGGGTGACACTTGTACGGGGAGGAATTTTTAGGAATTAAATTTTAAAAACATAACTAAACAAGACTTTTGGAAATTAAGGAACCAAGAAACTCTATATAATGAAGGGAGGAGATGGAGGTTGGATCTCTTCTGTTTGCATAACATTACGCTGCAGAAATATCTACTTGACTAACTTAACATGTGGGAGTTGGGATACCCAGCTCAGTGAGGAGTGGTAGCTCAGCCTTGCGAGGCGAGCTGGGAGCTAGTCGAAATCTCTGGATAGTGAGTGTGTGGCCCCTTTGCGGCTCGGGGGGATAAGGGGGAAGAAGAGTACCTGTAGCATTGGTTGGGAGGTACCGGTGTAGTCCCACCGGTCGGCACATGAGAGTTGCAAGGAGCATGTGGGACGTCCACTCCGAACAGGCAATGGTATGCTTTCCTTGTTTAGTATGGTAAATTATTTTAGAACTTATGCTTGA
>JASDQU010109030.1:165784-178377 GCA_032191745.1 Picea mariana | reverse complement strand
AGCATGTGGGACGTCCACTCCGAACAGGCAATGGTATGCTTTCCTTGTTAGTATGGTAAATTATTTTAGAACTTATGCTTGAATCTGCATTTTTACTTGGGTGAGTGAATTGATTGTCTAGATGGTTTTCTAAAATTTTCTTAGCCTAGCTCGATGATAGATCGACTCCCATGGCTTCATTTCCCCACGCATCTTGACCACCTTGCTGTGTTGATTATGACCTTCGTGGTTGTTTAGCCTTCGTCCCTAGCTCACTAGTCCTCACCTAAGCAGTCGTCCAGGAGCCCGATCTATGGTCGTCGCCTTAGCGTTGAAAGACCTATGGATCTCAATGCTCTGCTTTTCTGTGCAAGGATGATGAGCAAAGGACGAACCTATTAGTCATCTACCCTTGATGTTTGTGCTTGGCTGATTGTTGATTCTGCCATCTGGCAACGACCTCTGCATGTGGATTATCTTATGTCCTGGTTGGTTTTCTATGCCTTGACTAATAGAGCCCCTGCAATCGTTCCATGACCCTTCACAATGGATCCTTGCATTCTCTTACTGTTGTCTGCGCTATATTGGGGTATTCTAGCAATGAAAAATGAAATGAATTCATTTTTGCATTTTACATTGGGTATTCTAGAAATGAAAAATGAAATGATTTATGGTCTGCATTTTTATTTTGGGTATTATGGCAATGAGAAATGAAATGAATTCATCTTTGCATTTTACATTGGGTATTCTGGCAATGAAAAACAAAATGAATTCATCTCTGCATTTTACATTGGGTATTCTAGCAATGAAAAACGAAATGATTTTTGGTCTGCATTTTTATTTTGGGTAGTCTGGCAATAAGAAAAGAAATGAATTCATCTCTGCATTTTACATTGGGTATTCTGGCAATGAAAAAAAAAATGAATTCATCTCTGCATTTTACATTGGGTATTCTGGCAATGAAAAACAAAATGATTTATGGTCTGCATTTTTATTTTGTATTTTGGTGATGCAAAAGAGGAATTATTCTTGTCTGCATTTAGTTTTACCTTTGGGGTGATTTTTTCCTTGATGAAGACTGTGTTTTTCTTTAAAATTTTGCTGCCATTTGATTCATGTTAATGCCCACATTTTTTCTTTTCAATTCATCAAATTTCCTACTGTGAAAGACAACAATTTGGAAATTAAAAACGAACTATGTTGCATGATGAAAACATCCACAATTTTATCCATTTAAATCACAACTTTACTTGCCGGAATGACCACGTTTTTGATAATCAGAAGTTGACTATGTTGCTGTAGAAATCACCCACAATTTGATCCATTTAAATCACAACTTTACTTGCCGAAATGACCACATTTTTGATAATTAGAAGTTGACTATGTTGATGTAGAAATCACCCACGATTTTATCCATTTAAATCACAACTTTACTTCCTGGAGTGACCATGTTTTTTATAATTAGAAATTGACTGTGTTTTCATCTTAATTGACCATGACTTGCCTTAAGCATTGCTTGAGTTGCTATTGACTGACCACGAGTTGGTCCTTTTGCAGTTTTGATTGTCGCTTTTATCCTCCTTCACATTGAACGCATACCTAGTGTTCTCTCTGCCAAGCTTTAATTACCATAGCAATGTTACTGGCCATGTTGATTATCATGTTTTTTTTTTTGTAAGTTAGTAGTATTATATATAAAGGGCCTTCCAAGACCAAAAAGAGATACAAAATACAGAGAATATTCATACTGTAGTTACTGGACTGCCCCAACAGAGGGGAAACCAGTCCAACCAACATGGAAGTCAAGCATAGGTAGTGTAATAGTCTAAGGAAACAGTCTGAAACTAACTGGATAGCAACTAAAAAGTAGAGAAACTATTGAAACTTGAAGTGCCCTTTTGACCTTAGACATTTGGCAAATAACCTGGCCAGGTGATGTGGACAGCCTCAGACCACGGTTCTTCCTCGATGTATGTCACTTGATCTGCCCACTGCATTCCAGTGTCCACGCTTCCCTTGGTCCTGTCGAAAACTGGTGAGGTATCCTCCAATGCGCAGCATGCTGTGTCCACCTCCACGGCCATGTCCTCCTGCTTGGCTTGCTCCTTCCCATTTCTTGTTGAATGTTGCGTCTGGGCATTTCCTTCACTGGTCACTACATCGGGCTCCTCTGCTGAAGCTACACCTGCGAGGTCCAAGGGGAAAGCCTCTTGAAGGGAGGAAAGGAGCTGGAGAAGGACTGCTACCTTTCCATCCATGGCTTGGAATTGAAGGTCCTCCACCCCCTGATGTAGTTCGAAGACCAAACTGAAGAGAATTGTGAGGCTGTCTCGCAGTTGTGTGTCAAAGAAAGAGTTCAGGGACTGGTTATTAGTGTTTTGAGGCTCACAAGGAGGTGGCTCTCCCACGGTCTTCCCAGCGGAGTTAGGAATTGGTGCAAGAGGAGGCCCGACCGTTGGGGGGTCAGAAAGGTGGCGCGAGGAGGAACATGGAAGCATGGGGATGATAGCTAGGCTATCAAACTGTGACACGGGTAGAGCGGGGGGGGGGCAAGAAGAATTGGCTCAGGCTGAAGGGATGGAGAGGAATAAGAGGAAGGTGATTCAGGGAGCGAGACAGAGGGCCGACAAGGTTTCCATGGAGAGCCTCTGCGCGGTTTCCCTTGAGGGCATGGCATGAGGCTCGTCTCGTAACGAATAGAGGAACCTGGGTGCAATAGGCAATGGTATAATGCTTGGAGTCGAGCAAGGGCTGCGATTAGCATGAAATTCCAGGTTAGCTCAGGTGATGGCCGCAGAGGGGGATGCCAATCAGAGCACGTGCATAGACAGAAGGCATACACGGATAACCAGGCCATGAAATGAATCTTGAAAGGAGAGGGAGGTTGCTTAATTATCATCTGTGACATAGTAATGGAAATTTAATGTTGGATCGAGGTGGTGGGCGATGGCACGAGCCTGTCACATGGCCCCGTGCCTCATTGGCCGATCCTCTCCTCTGCCTCGCGCCAGGTGTAACTCACTAGCACCCCATCTGGGGGTGTTTCCACTGTTCTACCTTTGTGGATACAATGTTGGAGAATAGGGTGATCAAAATCCATAGCCGAGTTTAGAGGAGTTCTGGGCCATTCCAATTAGTCCCCATATTTGCTATCTCATATGCGACTTGATTCGCCTTCCTCCTGACATGAGCAGGTATGACTTCCTGATTTGGTTGCATTAGGTCTGTGATAATCTGTAGCCCATGTGAGAGTCTCCAACTAGGTGACATTCTGTCCAGCTTCGCTTCATTTAGAATTCTGCGGAGCAGATTGATGATGACCTGAGAGTCCCCCTCGACTATTAGCTTGGTGAAGTTGTAATCAATGGCTAATTGCGATCCCCAGATGAGTCCCCAGAGTTTTGCTGCATTGTTCATGGAATGACCAAGGTTGCATGCGCTTATGAGAATGATGTGCCCATGATGGTTGTGGAAGACTACTCCATATCTTGCTGCACCTAGATTTCCTTTAGAGGCTCCGTCAAAATTGAGCTTAATGAAATCTACTTGGGGGGGAGACCAAAAGGAGGGGATGCTGAGTGGGGTGGAAAGAGAAGAGGGGGGTAGAGAATGATGAGAGGGAAGAGGCTGCCAATGCTGGAGGATTTGGAGTTCAGAAGGAATGCTGAGCAAGTTTTCGTCGGTCCACTGCTGAAGGTTGAGATTTTCCATGATATTGCAGCGACATTGATTCCAGCAGTGCTACCAGGGGAGGGAGACATTTCTGAAGAGCCTTTCATTCCTTTCTTTCCAAGTTTTCCAAAGGATGAAGCCTGGAAGTAATTTCCAAATACGATTGAGGAGGGGAGAATGGAAATCCTGGTCCCTCCAATCTATGATGGTGTCAATGATACTATCTCTATGGCGATCTAAAGTGTGCATGATGAGTGCCATTTGATCCCAAAGTTGAGTAGTGTAAGGGCAAGAGTTGAGGAGATGATTCATGGTTTCGTCTGCTTCTCCACAAAGAATGAAAATAGAGGGCCCAACAAAACCCCTTTTCAAGAGGTTATCCCATGTTAGTATGCTTGAGTGGGAAACAAGCCAGAGAAAGAGGGTGATTTTTGGCCAGTGTTTAGGATTCCAAATTTTGTGCCAAACTTTCCTTGTAGGGAGGGGGTCAACCTGAGTTATGATATGATATGATTCCTGCGTACTGTAGGTGCCCCTTGGCCAGTATCCCCAACGAAGGATATCCTCTCCTGCGATTTTGGGAATTTTTTTTTTGGCCATTTCCTCTTGCCATGGTGCCAGGTCCACATGTGCTTCCAGATTAGTGTGTTCCCTATCCAGGTGCCAGCATCGCTACGTGTTTTCTAGGGGATTGTCTTGCCAATAGTCAGCTACTCTTGTTAGGCCCATGAGTGTATCTTGGGTACAAATGTCCCTCGCCCAATCCTCATTGTCCAAAACTGGCCATTGTTTCCAAGAATCTTTCCAGAAGAGAGTTGTTTCCCCATTTCTGATTTCCCAGAAGTCATACTAAGTCACCAGCTGTCTGTTCTGTCTAGCCGCTGTCCAGATTAAGGAGCCTGGGTTGTTCCCATTCCATCAAATTAGGTTCTTTTCCACCACATTTGGTGCATATTTCTTCCTCCAAAGTCTGGCCTAGAGGTCCTTGGGGTTTTTGAGCCACTGCCACCAAATTTTGGCGCTTAGAACTCTTTTCATTATGAGGGGGTCCCATAATCCCAATCCTCCTTACTCTTTGGGTCGACATAGTTTGTCCCAGCTGACCAACGCTATTTTCTTCACTGAGTTAAGGCCTTGCCAAAAGAAGTTTCTTTGTAAGTTTTTAATGGTTGTGAGTACAAATCTTGGGGCAGCCAGTGCAGAGAAGGTGTAGAGAGGAAGGGCTTGAAGAACAACTCGGAGAAGAATAAGACGACTGGGAAGATTTAAAACTTAGTAGGTCCAGGAAGAAAGCCTATTGGTAAAGGAGGATAATAGATGTTACCAAGAGGAGTTCTAGAGGGCATTGTCAATTAGGGGAATGACAAGGTATTTGGACTGAAGGGAGCTTTTATTGAAACCTAGGATATCAGAGATATGTAGCTGAATCAGAGGTGGCGTATTGAAGAAAAAAATTTGGGACTTATCCTTGTTGCAGTCCAGACTCGAGGTGTCTGAGAAGGTCTGGAGGATCACTATAAAAGAGTTGGCTTCGCGGACAGTTGGGGTGCCCATCAAGAGTGTGTCGTCCACAAATTGACTGTGCGAGATAGGAGGGGAAATGCCATGCAAGGGGAGGACTGTCAGAAGGTTTTTTTCAATAGTTGCATGGATGGAACGACCAAGACCTTCAGCCATAATGATGAAGAGGAAAGGGGAAAGAGGATCTCCTTGTCTAATTCCTCTTGAGGGGGAGAAGGGTCGAGAGGGGACACCATTGATAAGAATGGAGAAGAAAGCTGAGGAAGTTAGATTCAGAATCCAAGTCATCCAATGCTGATCAAAACCAAACGCTAGGAGCATTGCCCGCATATATTCCCAGCTTATCTTGTCAAAGGCTTTAGAGAGATCTAATTGGAGGCGCATACCTAGTGTTTTGGTCTTCTGTAGAGAGTGGACCACTTCATGTGCTAGGATGATGCTATCCATGATTTGTTGGCCTTCAACATAACCTGGTTGCTTCGGGGATATAATTGTCGGTAAGATAGGCTTGAGTCTCCTAGAAATCACTTTTGTTAGGAGTTTGTAGATGACATTGCAAAGAGATATGGGTCTGAACTGCTTAGGGTGGTGTGCCTGCCCCTCTTTGGGTATTAAGGTGAGCAAAGTTGCATTAAGATCCTAGAGGACTTGCCCAGTGGCTCTGGAGTCTTCAAGAATTTCCCAAACCTCTACCCTGATCATCAGCTAGCAATGGTGGAAAAAATCACTGGTGAAGCCATCAGGTCCAGGAGCCTTGCATTTGGGGGTGTCCTAAAGTGCTTGATCCACTTCCTAGATTGTAATGGGCCGGAGCAGGGCTGAATTTTGCTCCTGGGTAACGAGGGAGGGCACATGTTGCATGATCTTAGTAATGGTCGCATGTCTATCTGGGAGAGGTTCCGTGAGGAGATCTTGATAGTAGTCAATCAAGGTCGACTCCATGTCTTCATATTGGCATAACCTGGTTGCTTCGGGGATATAATTGTCGGTAAGATAGGCTTGAGTCTCCTAGAAATCACTTTTGTTAGGAGTTTGTAGATGACATTGCAAAGAGATATGGGTCTGAACTGCTTAGGGTGGTGTGCCTGCCCCTCTTTGGGTATTAAGGTGAGCAAAGTTGCATTAAGATCCTAGAGGACTTGCCCAGTGGCTCTGGAGTCTTCAAGAATTTCCCAAACCTCTACCCTGATCATCAGCTAGCAATGGTGGAAAAAATCACTGGTGAAGCCATCAGGTCCAGGAGCCTTGCATTTGGGGGTGTCCTAAAGTGCTTGATCCACTTCCTAGATTGTAATGGGCCGGAGCAGGGCTGAATTTTGCTCCTGGGTAACGAGGGAGGGCACATGTTGCATGATCTTAGTAATGGTCGCATGTCTATCTGGGAGAGGTTCCGTGAGGAGATCTTGATAGTAGTCAATCAAGGTCGACTCCATGTCTTCATGGGAGTGAATGGTCTCCCCAGCTACAGAGATGAGACGCATGATCTTATTGGAGTGCCTTCTATGGATGATAGTCCTATGAAATAAATTGGTATTGCATTCCCCTTCCTTGAGCCATTGGATACGCTATTTATGTTTCCAAAGAATCTCTTCTTGTCTTTTCCTGGCTTCTAGCTGTTGATTTATTTTTACTTCCTGGGATTTTAGCTCATTCATTAGCCCCTGTGTTCTGATCTGGTTTTGAATCTCACACATTCTTTCTAACATCTGCCTCTAGGAATCAAAGATGTTGCCAAAGGTTTTCTTATTCCATAGCTTGAAAAGTTGTTTGAGATTTTTTAACTTCTGCTGAAATCTGTACATTTTGGAACCGTGAGAGACCTCTTCCTCCCTCCACCAGTCCTAGATTTTTTCTTGGAAATTGGGATGGTCGAGCCAGAACTATTCAAACCTGAAGGGTTTCTTTCCAAGTGTAGCTGGCAGATCCAGCCATAGTTGTATAGGCCAATGATACGAATCGGAGAAATTCAGGATGGTAGCTTCCAGAGATGTGCCTTCCAACATAAGGGAGTCAGAGATGAGGAAACGGTCTAGTTTGTAAGTGATTTGGTGTATTCTGGTTCTTCTATTTGTCCAAGTGTGAATTCCATTGATGGTCTCCAAGTTCATAAGGTGAAGGTTATCTATGAGGCTGTTGAAGTCACTGGAGTCTCGATCCAGTCGTCTTGATCCTCCTTTTTTTTCCTCCAGGCTGCGAATGATATTGAAATCTCCTCTACTAATCCATCTATTATGATGTGTTAGATTGGATAAGTAGTTCAGATTCCTGAGGAAGGACTGCTTCTCCCTTGGGCTTGCCGAGCCATAGACATTGGTTAAGTGTCCTGGCTTGTTTGAGCCAATAAGCCTATAATCTGTCGTAATGGACCATCTGGTGGCAATAAAGTTTTCCAGCAACATTGAGTTGGTGTTCCAGAGGATAGCCAGTCCTCCAGTTGTGCCTATGGCCGCTGTTGAGACTGCTACCTCTTGCTTCAAATAATAGGGAAGTAGCCTATCGACATCTTCTGAGGTGCATTTTGTTTCCTGCAAAAGTACTATGTCAGGTTTTTTCACCAAAATCAGATCCCGTAGCAATTTTTGCTTGCTACGTCCATTGAGGCCTCTGATATTCCATGAGATGATTTTAATGATGACAGGGGGGTAGGGAGAGGAGGGAAGTTGTATGATATCAGGTGGATTTTCCCTGAGTTTACCATGAAGTGGCCTATTTCTTCTATAAGCTTATTGGTGGATTTCCTCCCTCTTTTCTTTTTGTCTTTCTAAGATTTACTTAAGTTTTTTGACTGACTGCCCTGTATTCCCAGACCTTTGCTAGCTCGTGCTAAGGACCGAGCTGAGGAGTTTGAAAGACCTTGTGCACCTTCCGTAGTTGATCCCTAGGTATGATGTATAGTTTTTGCTGCCTGTAGGCGTGCTCAAGGTGCTCCAAATCCACCCCGACTAGATCTTGCTCCTCCAGCTCCATTTCTGCATCCCCGTCCTCTGTTTCCAGAAAGTCTTGCAGATCCTGAGCCACGTTTAGGGGGGTGAGATTTGACTCCTTACCCTGTGGGGATCATTCCTCCCCTTGTCTGGCAGCTTGGGGGCCATTATTCGAAAGTGGTTCATTGGGGTGTATAAGGGTTGCGGGGTTCTCTGGTTGATCTTGTAAAATTGCAAATTTATTACTAGTTGAGGGATCTTTACTTACTTGGGCTGGTTTCTTTCTTCCTCCTTATCTTCTTTTCCCTATTGGTTGAGTAAATCCATCCTTTTCTTTTCCAATTTCTGGGTTCCCTTCTTTGTGAGCATTATTGAGAGGGCACTCTCTGAAAAGATGGTCGTGTTCGTGGCATTTCCAACATCGGAATGGAATGTGTTTGTAGTCAATGGTTTGGGTTCAATCCTTGTCATGATATTCTAGTATGATGGATCCTGGGAGCGGTTTGGCTATGTTCAGGTACACACAGATTCACGCATAAGAGGTATAGTGCCTTTGCTTGGTGGCTTTAGAAGACTTAACATAGATGCCAATGGTGTTGCCTATACCAGCCAGGACCTCCTCTAGCCAGAATTCCTAGGGGAGAGAGTATAATCTGATCCATATAGGTGCATGGGCAAAGTCCTCTTTTTTCTCTGTCCAGAATAGTAAGAAGAGACCCACCGAGTTGTAGAAGTACGACCCCCCATCAAAGATGCGGTTGCAATTCTCAAGGTTATGGAGGATGATTGTGAAGAACCCCTTGGATCCCATTTGTAGCTCATAGTGACCTTTTGGCTTCCACCAATATTGTATCCATTTGATCAGACCGCGCTCAGAAGGCCAAAGCCCTAGGAATTTTCCCACCAAGGCATAGTCTCTCATATATTGCTTTTTCTCTTCTATGCGTGGTGAGTTGATAACATATTTTGGGGCCTTTGGCACTTGTGGGATACATTTACCTGGCATCCATGGAGTTGATACGGTGGATGGGATAGTCTCTTTCTCTGGATCGATGTCCATCTCCCGATCCTTGAATGTTTGTTCCTCCAATAGTTTCGGGTGTAGATCTGGTGGTGGCTCAAAGGTCAGTCGTTTCATACCCTCTGCAACATTTCCATTCGCCGTGGCTTGGATGTAGAAGGTGCCTATCGCCCCCCCCTCCTTGCGAGACATGAGCCCCAGTGGGGCAGCTATTGTGACAACGCGGCTTAGAGCAGCTGCAGAACCCTAAACCCTCGGCTCAGAGCGATCCATGTATACCTTTTTGTTGATTATCATGTTAACTACGATAATAAATGCTATTTTGTTGCCTTATTAATTACTAGAATAATTGTTGAAACAATGTTAATGGTTAGCAGCCTCCTATTTCTATTAAAGGCCATGTTAATTGCAATATGAGATGCTATATTTTTGCGTTATTAATTGCCAGAACAATTGCTACAACAATGTTATTGGTCAGCAGATTCTTTCTATTGATTATATGCCATAGTGAGTTAAATAGTTAACAGTTATATAAATCGTCTGGTTATTGCACTATGAATGGTTATGTTAACAGTCATACAAATTTCCTTGTTAATGTTATGTTAATTGTATGTTAACTAGAATGTTAAATGCCTTGTTATTTCTATATTACTTATTATGAAAACAATCATGTAAACTATCTTGTTAATGCTATATTAATTGTCATGTAACTACTATGATAATCACCTTGTTAAATTGCTACAACACTGTTAATAGTTAGCAGTTCCCTTCTCTATGATAGTAGACCGCTAGCATTGTTAGTTCGATCAATATAGCTAGACTACATGTTGAGATTTAATTTATTATAAGTGATAATGGTAGCATTCCACTTTAGGAATGTTAATGTTGTTATTCAAGTTTATGGCTAGTTGGATCGGGATTCAGATTAATATAGAATTGTCTATTTAGGTTGTAATAAATATTAAAATTTGTATGGCGAGTAAAGAATAGATTGCAAATTTTAGACTTGCTAATTTAGATATGTAATTGATGTTTGTGGGATTTATAGATATCGCCTAATTGGTAACTCAGACACGCTAAATTGAGTCGTAATTCATGTTAAGTTCGGTTGGTAACTCGTTGACTAATGGAATTTAGACTGGTTAATTGATCTGTAATTAATGCCAATTTAAACCATAGATATTGACCTTTTAGCCTGGATTAATGGTTGGGTTGTTGACAAAGTCATTTTTATCTTGTGCTTCCTGTTGAGGGTGTTGTTGTTCATTTTAATTAATGTTTGTACTTGGTTTTGTAAACTTTTAATGTGCTTGGCTTCTCACTTTAAGGGTTCTAGTTACTTGTTTAATTAATTTTGGGTGCGTGGGGTTGTTAGCATTATTTTCCTTAGCTTATTAGGCTTGGTCTGGTTGTATTGGGTGGGATGTAGACACCTCCTTGTTCCTTAGAACAATCACCAGCCTTGAGACCTTAAATGGTCAAAATTGATGGGAACCTGGGCTTGAACGTTTCTCATGTGTCCTGGAGGTCCTAACCATTGCAGGGTAGGATGGGCAGGTAGTCATTCTTATTCTTCATCAGTTGAATGTTGTACATTGCTTCCAAGTGCTTGATGTGCTTTTATGTTAGGTCATTATGTTTGTTGTGGTGTGAGTTGCATGCGTTGTGTTCGTCGTCATGTTGTGATGTTGAGTATAATGTCAATATTACCTTCCTACTTACACACACAAAAAAAAAAAAATTGCACTTGTTATTTGAGGCTTGTTGTCATAACGAAATGGGAGGTTCGTTACAAAAACTTGAGGAAAGTTTAAAGGGTCGCACTTGGAAAGAAAAAAATGGTGTTATGTGAGGCTTGTTGTCGTAACGAAATGTGGTGTATGTGCCAGGAATAAAGAAAAAATTGATCTCTGTGTCCACCATTACAGATCAGAACTTGAAGGTTGAATTCTTCAAGAATTATTGCATAGTGAAGGGTCTACTAGACCACTTCCAAACTATTGCAACGAGAGTCAGAGCAGGAGGTCTATACAAACTTGATGTTACCAACAAAGCACATCATGCACTGACTTCTGCAACTATGCCAACAAAGATTTTTTGTCATCAAAGGTATTGACACATTAATCATCCTAATTTATTGTTATTACAGAAAAATAATATGGTTGAAGGACTTCCCATGTTAAATAATGAGAAGGTTGCTTGTGATGGATGTGCATTAGGAAATATGCACAGAGATGAATTCCCCTCTAATCCTGATAAGAAAAAGAGAGATGTGTTAGATCATGTGCATACTGATGTTTGTCGGCCTATGAGGACTAGGTCTTTAGGAGGTGCATTTTACTTTTTGTTATTTATTGATGATTGCACGAGATACACATGGGTTTACTTCCTTGGACAAAAAAGTGACGTTTTCGAGTACTTTAAGGAATTCATAACCATGGTGGAAAAGAAGATAGGAAAATCCATCAAAATCCTCCGTTCAGATCAAGGGGGAGAGTATAAATCAGGGAACTTCAACAAATATTGCAAAGATAATTGAATAGTACAGTAGTTTACAGTACCTCACAATCCACAGCAAAAAGGAGTCCCTGAAAGGAAAAATAGAACTCTGGTAGAGTGTGCACGCAGTATGATGAAAGGTAAGAATCTCTCAAATGAATTTTGGGTTGAAGCCATAAATACTGCAGTTTATTTAAAGAATAGAAGTCCAACAAGGTGAATTGATAATGTTACTCCTTTCGAAGCCTTGAATGGTTCCAAACATGTAGTTCATAATTTGAAATTATTTGGGTGTAAGGATTTTTCTCATATTCCAAAGGAGAATAGGAGGAAATTGAATGCTAATTCCATTAAATGTATTTTCATTGGGTATTGTTCTAAATTTAAAGAATACAAACTATTTGATCCTACTACTCACAAAGTATTTGCAAGTAGAGATGTACTTTTCCATGAGAAGGAAGTAGGAAATCATGATGAAAACAATCATGAGGAATGACATAGACTTCTTGATGAAGAAGTTAAAGAAGAGTAGTAGCAGCAATAGCATCAGCAACAACCCACACAACAACAACCATCCCTGTAGCGACAGCAACAACAAAAACAAGAAGGACTCAGTGATATGGACAATTCAAGCAATCACAGTTCACCTAGAGGTAAAGACAGATCTTCACAAAGTGGGGAGGAAGATAATCAGTTGAGAAGATCTTCAAGACAGATTCAACTTCCTGAGAGGTATAAAGACTATGCCCTAATGAGTAGCATTTCAAATATCATAGAACCCATGAGTTTTGATGAAGCTAATGAACATGATGAATGGAGAAATGCAATGGAGGAAGAATATGAATCTATAATGAAAAAAAAAACTTGGGAATTGACTGAATTGCCTAAACATAAGAAGCCCATTGGATGCAAATGGATATACAAACCCAAGTTTAAATCAGATGGTAGTATAGATAAGTATAAGTCTAGACTGGTGG
>JASDQU010109030.1:128236-139095 GCA_032191745.1 Picea mariana | reverse complement strand
GGTGATTTTAAATATACATCCTAAGTTTCTTATCCTATAAGAAATAAAAATAATTATCTTTTATTTTCTAAAATTTGATGCATTCGGGAATTTACCACGACAATACATGATGAAGAGGAAAGAAATCCAATTTGCATTGTGGAATATTCTCTAGATCGAGATAAGGGACCTATGTTTTTACTATGGAAATGAGGGTTTTTTACTAGTTCTAATCTATTCTCAAATATTTGTTCTTGGTACAACTGTCATATATGGAGCTAGAAAAGTCCAAATTGAGTACCACTAGTTCCTTTGGAAAGAAAACATACCATTTTATTTCAAGCAAAATTTTCAAAAGTAAATTGAAAAAATTCGACATTTGGTGCAAGACATACAATTTCTCTCTCTTGTAAAGGACAAAAGAAATATTTTTTGGGAGAGTTACCATAAATTTTCATTGGCACATACAAATTTAATAAAACTTCTGGAATTGCAAAGAAGACATATCAAACTACCACATACCAAAACTTTTAAATTAGAGGTGCATAAATTTCAAATTTATATTAGTTACAAGAAAACCCCAAATGGTGTTGGACAACATAATTGTCAACCAACAACATATCTAGTCATAGGGTCCTCCCCATTTAAAAACATAGGTCCCTTTGTACCATTTAATACCATGCTATAATTCAACATTCACAAAAAAAAAAT
Source organism: Picea mariana (assembly GCA_032191745.1). Classification (NCBI taxonomy): domain Eukaryota; kingdom Viridiplantae; phylum Streptophyta; class Pinopsida; order Pinales; family Pinaceae; genus Picea; species Picea mariana. The sequence goes on along the minus strand of JASDQU010109030.1, from coordinate 138,405 downwards.
CATTCCAAAAAATATCATTAGAAACATTTTGGTGTTTTCCTATAATGAGAAATGCCACAAAAAATCTACAGACACACACACACACACACACACACACACACACATATATATATATATTTTTCTTTTCTTTTTTCTATCCATTTCATCATACCAAATAATTCTAAATTAAAATGTTACATCTTTTGAATTTATTTCCATTTTTTGCATGTATCAATGTTACTTAAAAACTACTAAATAAAATTGCATGTGCTATTCTCATATTATAATCAATCTAAATCGAGGTTCTATGTTCATAAAATGTGGACTTGTTTATTTGTGATATCATTATATAAGAAAAATCAATGTCTCTAGAGTTGTATCTATCAAGGGAAGATACATCCTATGGAGAATTAGAGCTCTAGGTTTGGGAGGTATTAGTGTTAGATGTTTCTCCCAAGGGAACTAGTTTCTTCAAGACAATGCACTGGGAAAATTATTTTACTAGGTGGGTAGGGGATTGCATTATGTAGGTTGCATTGCATTATGTCATATTCTTAGAGAGAGAGAGAGAGAGAGAGAGAGAGAGAGAGAGAGAGAGACAGAGAGAGAGAGATGGAATTATGAACTTTTATTTCTGGTTATATGTATAGTCCATATATTCTCAAATTTCTCACGAAGATTAACTTACGAAGTTGAAGGCATGGTGAGGTAACTCTAGGAATCATACTCTAGTTTTCTCTTGTTCCTATATAAATCATAAATTCATTTTAAGAATAAATTAAAATATAGTGTAGACCTCTATTTATAACTCAAAATCATTTCATACAAGTTCATTCAAAATGGAAACCAACACATTATGTATGTAAGACATGTACATACATACTATCTAGTTATTCAGAGCATGATTGGAAAATCAATATCATGTTATCTCATCGCTTAAGTGGTATAGAGGACATATGGGGACCCAAAAATTTTATAATTTAAAAACAATTGAGATCTAATTTTATGTACAAAATTGTAAATAAAGTAGTACAACAATTCATCAAAAATCGACTTATTCGAATGGACAACAAATGAAAAACAAACAAGATGGAATCCTACATATCCATATAAAAGTACTTGATGCAATTTCATTTTTTTTTATTTCTTACAAAAATCGTAATGGTATGCCATCTTCAATTATTCGTTCATGATCATCTTGTGTAATTTTCCATTTTCTAACTTTCAATTTTTTCTTTGACTTAACCTTTACTAAATTTATGTGTGATGCACATACCAAATGACTATATTGACAGCTTATGACATTTGATTGATAGTCTTGAAAGTGAACATTAATTTTTTGTTCCATGGGTTTCTTGAAACAAATAGCCTTTCAATATGATGGATACCTTTTCATATATAAAATTGTTATCATTATAATCTTTCAATAAACTCATGTTTCTTTCTTTGAATTGAGCACCTTGTGGGTGTCATATGAGGATGTGCTCATGACCGAGTCGATCCTCATCCTGGATCATCGCATTCGACACCTGCGGTGTCGAACAGTAGATGAGGTCAAGGTCTAGTGGAACAACTATAGCCTGCACTCAGCAACCTCATAGGATGCATATGATTGCACCAACAATTTCCTTTTTTTTGGATAGATAGACTTATGATATAGTGATACACATTATTTCAGCACTTATATACAATAAAACTTTGGAACAAAGTTTAGACCAAGAGGGGGTGTATGTAACATCCCGCTCTTGCATGAATTGAGCAAACTTATTCTTTGAGGACACTTGCTTGCAAGAGATCCCGATTATTATACCTTTGACCATTGATTAATATTATGAGGCATTATGGATGTGATTATATGTTATTTTTCTATATTGACTTAGAAAGGTGCTATTGACTCGGTTCTCCTGAGTTTGCAGGATTTGGACCTAGAGGATGCTAAGGCATCGATGAAACCCTTGGACTCTGGATTGAGTTAGGGAGTGGACTATTGGGGTTTGAATTTTGTATATATATGACGTTTGTGAATCTGATTAGATGATATGATTATGGATATTATTTCGAACATAATTTGTTGATGATGCAGGATGATGATAGATTTCCGACCAGACTCACATGTGGAGTAGAGGGGTCATGCACGATAACTAGAGACATTGAGTGAGAGGTGTGGACAACAGCCCTGACACAATCTACTATCACTCCCACCGTGGCTCAAACTGTAGTTTAATGACTACCTAGTTTGAAAAGATACACAATGTCACGAGGGAAGACTGCGACATTCACTCACGATGATTCTAAGGGGCACGCAATTAGACATGGGCGTTATTCCTTAGAGGCCCTTAGTCTCCCACAAGACAACTGGTAGAGTATTGAATCCAGGGGTTTTTGATGTCTACCAAGTCAGTCAAGAGGCGAGTGGCACCCTTGGAGCACGGAGTGCATCCTGAAGGGCATGTCACGCAAGAAAAACAAAAATAGGCGAGTGGCACCCTTGAAGCACGTAGTGCGTCTTGAATGGCATGTTGCACAAGGGAAACATAATGAGGTGAGTGCCACCCTTGGAGCACCTAGTGCTTCCTGAAGGGCACACCACGTTGTTAAATAATAAATGAATAAACTTATATGGCCTTATACCGAATAATGTGAAGAGAAATATTTTAAACAATTCCCCTAATAAAATGTCGCCCAGCCTAGGAAAATAACGTCTAGGCATAAGTGATAATAATAATAATAATAATCATTCATTATGTGACAAGAAGGAGGTAAGCAGTTCATTTAATTTATAAAAATGTTTTGGGGGATAAAATTTAAAAAGGGGAAATAATTGTTTTGTTATATTATGCTAATTAAAAATTTATTAATTAAAAAGGAAAAGGGGAAAAAGTTAATTTTCTGCACATGCCAATTTGAGTTTTAAATGAAAAGGGAAAGAGGGAAATTTAAAAGATTTAGGAGACTAGGAAAAAGTGGGAAACAATAAAATAAAAGGGAAACATAACGAAAAAACAGAAACACTAACATAGTAAGGTATCTCGCATTAAGAAATTTCTAAATTGAACTCAACTAGTGATTTAGTAAGGGGGGTAAGCCATTAAGTTGTGTAGGGGAATATGGGGACACCTAGGAGAAATTCTAGGAATGATTTTAGGTGGGTGAGGGAAATAAGAGTAATTAAGTGATTAATGAAATTAACTTATGGTGCAATGAAGGGGATGGGTGACACATGTATGAGGAATATTTTTATAAATTAAATTATTGTACAATAAATTAAATGGAATTTTGGGAAAGTAAATGACTTAGAAACTCTATATAAAGGAGAGAGGAGGAGGATGGTGGATCTCTTTTGCTATGCGTAATGTTATGCTGTAGAATTTCAGACTTGAATGACTTAGCTTGTGCGATTTGGGATACCTAGCTCAGAGAGGAGTGGTAGCTCGGCCTTGCAAGGTGAGTTGGGAGCTAGCTGGTCTTTGGTTCAGTGTGCGTGGCCCCTTTGCAGCTCGAGGGTCTAAGGGGGAAGAATATTACCCCTAGCGTTTAGGCTGGGAGGTACCGATGAAGTCTCATTGGTCGACAAGAGGGAGTGACAGGGAGCGCATGGGACAACGACTCAGAGAGGATGACTTGGCCTACAGTATGCTTACTTGATTATGCATGGTATATTCTTATTATATCTCACGCTTTCAATTCTATATTTTTAATTGGGTAAAGAAAATGATTGAATTAGCATTTTAAATGAAAACTTAATTCCCCATAGCCTTAAGCTCAATGTTGATTGACTCCCTTGGCCTTCGATCCCTGCATGTTGTGACCACCCTATGGTTTTATGGATTTTTTGATGAGTTTGAGCTTCTTACTTCACCCTCGTCCCTAGATCATCATTCCTTGCTTGAGTAGTCGACCGGGAGCCTGATTGATGGTCGTCACTTCCATGTCAATAGACCTATAGATCCTAACACCCTGCTTTTTTATGTGTGGATCATGAGCGGAGGATGTTTTTCCTAGCCTGTCCTTGCATTTCTGAGAATGGGCATATTTATGTCATTTGATTCATTTTGGAATGGTTTTACCTTGTGCCTTAGGTTGGTTCGTCTCTACGCTTTTTCTCGACAAATTTAATTGCTCAACCTTGGAACTTCTTTGTTCTTGGGTTGATAAATCTTTGCAACTTTTCAATGGCCTTCCCCATATTTTAATGGATAATCACTGTGTTTTATTTCATTATTTACTCTATGGTTTCATAGGTTTAAATCACAACCTTATCCCTTATTTACTTGCGATTTAGTTTTTTTTTTACTCTGTGAACTTACTTACATAGAGATTTACCTATTATGCTTTATTGTTGTTTTAATCTGCATTCTACCTATCTTTTCACGGATTCATACCGTATACGCAAATATCAATTAATCTGCATCTTAATGATCTCTTTATACTGCATTTTCGTACATTGGTTACCCTGGGCATCCTTCTTGGCGTTGGGCAGTGAGTTATCCTTAATGGCCATTTTCATTTCATTTTATTTCTTACCATATCCTATTATTAACTCGTGTTTTTCTTTTCCCACCGTTCATCTTACCAAATTGTCTTCTACAAATCATTTTTATTTCATTGCGTTTTCACCTAAATTGGACTGCATTTATCGAGCATGCCCATGTTTTTCTTGGTGCATTCACTCAGTCTCCACATCATAAAATTCATGGCACACTACCCAACTTCCTCCCCAAACTGACACCTTGCACGGATTGCACAAAGACTCTGGCATTTCACCTCTGCATTTTCATTTTGGTCATGACAGCGATTACCTTAATATAATGAACAATATGCCTCATAACCACAAACAACCTACACCTTTAATAGATAACGAAATTCATAGCTATTGAAAACAATGTAAGTGGCTGTGAATATTTACCTTAATGGCATGAATGGCAGTATATTTTTCCACTATTTGTGATTTCATGGATCCACATTTATGTACAAATAGCAAACTAACATTCCGACAGTGAATTGATTTAGGTAATATCAACTGTAATGGATTTTTATAGACAACAATTATTATGTTGCAGTAGACTTTGTTTTCTTCTCAGATAACCTTTCAATTCATTGACTGCAAATTTACTTGCTATAACAACGATGATACTAGTGTTGCCTGTGGTTGTTTTATGGTATGCATTCACCTTAATGACTATACTGAGACTAATACCAGTAATGACTACGGATTCACCTACCATTTGGTTGAGAGTTGAGTCTTAATAGCCTGTGATTTGACCTCTTATTTGACAGTGATTCATTGTGTTAAACATAGTGTTTAAATTTTGGGTGATTTTAACAAGATACCGTAATGACATACAATGATTTCTGATAGCTAATAATGATGGAGAGTCATACAAGTGTTGTAAATTTACCAAAAATTCCATAGTCTGAATTAATACATGTTAGATTTTCTGGGTGTGTCATATCTAGGCGTATTTGATGATGTACAACAATTGATGACAACTATTAAGGCTTGTCACTCATAATTTAGTTGTGCCTTTACACATAATTTTATAGTTAGCCTTGATGTATGTTAGATTTTCCTTACCCGTTATGTCTTACCTATGTAGTTAACAATGGATGATTGATGGCCTTTTTATAGATATTGCGACTAAAGATAATAGCCTCAGGCGAATTCTAATGGACAACGATCTTGTTTTTAGACAAGCCCTTCGACAATAGCCTTATTTTATGTATGAAAACCAATTTTTTTATATAGGTTTGATGGAGTGTATGATTGGGACCGTAGACATGTGTTGTAGTGGTTGCAGTGCTTAGATGTTTGGCAGCGATTTAATGTTAATTGTGTGTGTATTGTTGCATATGGATGGTCTGACGCGACTATAAATTCAATATATTGTTGATAACATGTTAAAGAATGATGACGACATCTTAAATAATTTTGTAGCATTTTAATAGTGCAACATTTTAGATATTCTTGAAATCATTTCAATTATATTGATAGCATTTTGAATACTGTTGATATCTTTGCAAATAATGTTTTAAGTATCGTTACTAGCATCGTGATGGATAGCGCTTAAATATTGTGGAAGGCAAATGTTTTTACATCGTGATTTATTTCTCAAATCCTTGTGGTTATTGATCCAGTGATATAATGTTAAGTACTAATGGTTTGTCAACTGAATTACCCCAAGACCACATTATGGTGGACCTTGTTTAGTGATTATGCTAAGTGCTTTTAGTAGTTCACTTTTAATGCAAAAAAAAAGGGAACAAGTAGACAATGCATAAATGGTAAGGGAGGATCCCTTTAAATACTGTTGATGCCTATGGTGTCGGGATTGTGAATGTTGTCCCTTATCCCATGGGTGTTGTTGTTTTGTATCTAGCAGATAGTCATTTCTCCTATTTTTTTACGCATGTTTCACCTCGTTTCTCTTGTGCTAGTGCGTGGAGTCATAGTTGATTGTTAGCTGTCAAGAGGATGTGTGTTTGTGGTCAGGTTGTGTGGTTCAATTGTTTTCGTCGTCACCTTCTTGCCTAAAAACAAAAAAAAAATTGCAGTCTCTTCCTCGCTTGTACTCGTAATGATGGGGTCATCATAGATGGTGTAACGACCCTCCTCGTTACGACAACAACTCTGAGAACATGTGCAATTTTTTTTTTTTTTTAAGGTGTGTGCGCGCGGGTAGAAGCAACAGACACACTTGACTCTACGTCGCCACTCGACAACCAACAAGACGCCACCACGATGTTCACCACAAGAAGACTGAAGGTACACAACGAGTAACTGCAAGAAATAACGACCATAGACACCAGGCGCACAATGCAAACATTTAACAACATACAGGGTTATGCACAATATGAACACAAAGGGAAGGATCCATAGTAGTAGATCTTACTATTTCTGCACAGGAAAGCAGGGCGTTTAATATTAGTTCTCTGCTTCAGAGAGAGAGAAGGTCAGATAGGCTCCTGGCCGACTGCTCAGACAAAAACTAGTAACCCGACTACGAACAAGACACAAGCAAGACGAACACCACAAGACGACATACAAATTACAACCGTAACAACATGTTTTTAACGACAATCAAACGACAATAAGTAAGTGAGCAACCACGTAATCTACAAGAGGTGCGAGGCAAAAGGACTTAGATAACGACCAACCAAATAAGACAAGGTATTGTATACGAATCAACTGTGATTGATTACAGACCAATTACTCCATTTAAACTTCATTAACCAACGAGTACCTTTCGCAAAAGGTAAATCCATTTAATCTCAATCCCCCATTTATTAATTCATAAAATCTCAATTTTACTTAGTTCAAGGGCATTACAATTGTATGCTATCGCTAACAATGAAAATGATAATAGCATCGCCATGAAATGATGCGCATAATACCTTTTATATCACAATGGCTTGCAATAATCACAATCGTCTTGCCTTACATAAAACATTACACCACTTTACCTCAACGTTACATTACAATGCATTACCTTACATTAACACTCGGTTTCATTTCAATACATCCCAGTACATTACATTAGAACTTCACTTACAATTCATACATTGCGATTCATGACATTCCATCAAAATTACCTTTCATTAACATAACATTTCAGATAGAATAATAGTGACATTACTTTTTAGATGTTTTCTAACACTAACCTTACCCTCTACATTATAGGGGAAAAAAAATACTCTTACAATTTCAGAAATAATAATTACCATGACATTACCCTTCCCATGACAATGTAAATTACTATTACAGCGCATTTAAGATATGATAAAACAATCAACTTTAAAATAAGGTATTAAAAACAATCAAATTTAGGATAAGATAAAAGAAATTATTAATCATGGACCAATCAATATGATGTATTAAATTTATGATAGGATAAAAACAATTGACAAAAAAACATTTTTAATAAGACATTTATAATAACCTACATCCTTAAATATAAGTCATGTTAATAAGATGCATTTTAAGAGAAATCAATCTTGTGTTATTCCATATAAGTAATCATATTTCCTTTGCATTTTTATTTTTAACTACTACTGTTTTATGATTAATTATTTCACTATTTTATTTATTGATAATAAAAATTTACTTTATTTTATAGCTGTAAAAATTTTGTTAACCACAATTTCTTAATAGCTTATGATCTATATCCTATTTACAGACAATATGTAAAACTCTTAAATCTGAAGATTCCTCTTAAAACAAAGAGATAATGTCTCTTCTCTTATCCTAACAAGGCTTCTAAAGGAGCGGCTGAGAGATGGTTCGAGCATCTGGTGCGCAGAAATAGGAGTGATGGTTCTGGTTATAAGCAAACGGCGCTGATCAATCAGCGGCAAAAAGGCAGGACACAGAGTACAAACAATTATGGTTTAGGTTGGGTAATTTACTTTTCTCAGAACCCATAATCACAGTTCCAGCAAGCATTCTAATGTGCAGAAATTGGGTGAACTCAAGAAAATTCATTGATAACCATACTAACCCTAAATTTCATGAAGTAATGCTAGACCAGTCAGTAACAAAAATAAATCTAGTATATAAATTACACAGTTCATCGCAAGGTTCAGCCAATCAATTGATTTTATTAATTTGGAAAACTTCTACTTCTTATTCCATTAGTGTCATGTATTGCTGTAGAAGAAGAAGAAGATGCTACAATAACTACAGAATGGCATCGACCCATCAACATATTTCCACTCATTGCATGCCATATTATCATAACCTTGTTGGTGTGAAATACTGCTTTATAGAATAAATTTTAATGATTTCACTTTCTGAAATGCCTGTGCTGATATTAGTATGGCCCCGAATGCACATTGTATATCTGAATACACTAACAATATTGTTGAAGAGAAAAGAAAATATGAAGTGGGTGACAATCAATAAATGCAAAAGATTTCATGATAACCATATTTAAAAACGCTCCCCCCAGCCAGAACACATAAAACGAGTTGCCACAGAAATTAGCATTTGTGATTTCTCAATACAAGGCATACAATCACTCTACATAAGAAAATAAAAAGGAAATAATAGTAATTCTTCATTCCCTACTAGCTATCACCATCCATGCAATTGCGTTATATGCAGCTTCATTTCCTAGAATGATTTTACAAAACCGATTTTACCAAACGATTTCCAGAACGATTTTACCCAAGCAATTTGCCCAAACATCTATATAAAAATGCCCATACCAAAAACGAGATGCCCATACATTTATAAATGCCCACCGAAGTTATAAACACCCACAGTAAAAGGTAAAAACACCCACACAAGGTAGAAATGCCCACATCAAGGTAAAAACGCCATGGCCGAATGGGTAAAACGCCCACGGTGATTTTAAATGCCCACAGAAGTTATAACGCCCACAACAAAATGTAAAAACACCCATAGAAGGGTAGAAACGCCCATGCAAGGTAAAAACGCCCCCGTCATATAAAGAAAATGCCAACGGCAGAATAAAAGAAAACCCTGGTAATACAAAATATGCCCACACTGGTATAAAAAGACCATGCATCTAAATGAAAATGCCCACAGTCACACGAAAAATTTCAGAACAATAACTATAAAGATTTACCCAGTCAAGAACGACACACATGCCAGAATTTGGATTCGCAAAGCACTTAAACCCCAATGCAATATATATATATATATATATGTATATATTTAAAAAAAAAAAGGGTCCACGCCGAGACAACACAAAGAAGGATTGCAGTGTAATGGATAATAACCAGAAATGCAGAGAATAACAAAGGGAACGAAATCATCCTAAATTTAATCCATCAAGAATTCATACACAACTCAAACATTTTTCTCTTTTTTTTTTTTAAACAATGCACATGCGTACCTGGGATTGGCAGCGAATAACTCAATGACGCTATCCCGCATTGTTTCTCTATGCCGCTCCCACTCGCTGACCGTAGAGACTACATCGGTACCTCCTAGCCAAATGCTAGGGGTACTCTGCTTCCCCCTTAGCCCGCCGAGCCACAAACGGGCCACACAAATCCATAAGGTATACCTAGCTTCCCAGCTGGCCTCCAAGGCTGAGCTACCACTCTAATAAAGCTGAGAAAATCCCAACTCCTCACAAGCAATCAGTCTAGTTTTCCATTTTGGCAGCATAACAATACCTAATAGCTCCTCCCCTTTTTCCCCATGCCCCTTTCTTTTTATCGAG
>JASDQU010109030.1:75457-87540 GCA_032191745.1 Picea mariana | reverse complement strand
CCAACTAGCATTTCAGATCGATGTCGTTGTTCACAATCAACAAATCCACCGAACTATCTTGGATGAGGGAGCCTCTACTTGTGTCATGTCTTTAGCTTGTTGGAAAGGCTTAAAATCACCTGCCCTTAACAAATCCCCTACGATGTTACGTGCTTTCAATGGGTGAGGTTTTCATTCACACGGACTTTTACAATCCTTAGCCATTTAGTTGGGCAGAAAAACTGTTACCATTGATGTCGAGGTGGTCGATGCCCCCCTCAATCACAACCTACTACTTGGAAGAAGTTGGTTCTACACTATGACTATCTTCACCTCGTTGGTGTTTCGATGTGTACAATTCCCCCATCAAGGAAAAATTGTCACTATCGATCAACTCAATTTCTGTACACCTGACACTTTCATCCCTGTCACCAACAACATTCCTTTTTTGGGAGACCACCTAGTTACGTATGAAAGCATTGGTGTTGGCTTGTTGAAATATTCTAGCCTTATGGGTACTTTCCCTACACCACTTCCACCCACCGCACATCATATTTCCACCGTCAATATGATATCGACTATGCCTTATCAATCCTTGGAATCATCTGACCCTTGGATTGTACCTAGTCCTCTGGAATTCGATGTGCTCAGTGACACTATGACACTTAGCCTAGCCAAGGCCGCATACGTAGCTATTCAATCTGCCTCTCCCTCTTCAGAAAACCCACATTTATTGGAACCTGATGCCTACTCGATGCCTTCATGGTTGGATTCCCTATCATATGCAATTGATTACATTTCCCAAATTTTCCCTTCTGACAAATCTATTATGGAAATGCTTAGCATTAATGATGTACCTTGTGATGATAACCATCATCGATCCTCTTTTCTCCTGCCTCTGGAAGAAATTCACCAAGACATACACTCTGTCTTCCCGCCCAATTTTACCAATGCTCTGCAATCTCCCATCCTCATACAAGATACTCTTTCTGAGGGGAATATGGGTAACATCTCTACTACGACCGTTATCGATATTTCAATCAAATAAGGTGTTGTGGAGAACATTAACCTTGGTGCTAATTGCACACCCGCAGAAGTGGTCTCTTACGCCGCTCTGTTTAAATAATTTTGCGATGTCTTCGCTTGGAGCTATGAGGAAATGCTAGGGATCGACCCTTCGATCATCGTGCATGAAATCAAGACTTACCCTGGCGTGAAACCTATTTGACAAAAACTCCGCCTAGTTCATCCCAAGAAAATCGCAGCTATAAAGGCAGAAGTTGAGAAACTTCTAAAATCTGGCTTCATCTATCCTGTCCCCTTAACAGAATGGGTCTCCAACCTTGTTTCGGTTGCCAAAAACCAAGGAACCATCTGTGTTTGTGTTGACTATCGGGATCTCAATAAAGCTTGTCCAAAGGACAACTACCCTACACCCTTCATCGACCAAATCATTGATAATTGTGTTGGGAGTGTAATATTCTCTTTCATGGATGGATTCTTTGGGTATAACCAGATTGAAATCTTACCTGTTGATCAACATAAGACAGACTTTATCTACCCATGGGGAACTTTCACCTATCGAAAGCTACCTTTTGGTCTCAAAAATGCTGGTGCTACTTTGCAGCAGGCCATGTCGTACACTTTCCACGATATCAAGCATATCGCATAACCCTACCTCGACGACTTACCTACCCACTCATCCAATCGATCTGATCACGTTGATCACTTACGGGCTATTTTTCTCTGATGTCGGTTCTACCGTATCCACTTGAACCCGCATAAATGCATTTTTGTCGTCAAATCCAGTCGACTCCTCAGTTTTATTGTCTCTAAAGATGGGATTAGGGTGGATCCTTTAAAGATTAAGGCCATTCTAGCCTTACCCCCACCTACCAATTTAACCCAACTCCAAAGTTTGCAAGGCAAAGAAAGCTTCCTACACCGTTTCATTTGTAACTATGCTGAGATAACTAAAGGATTCATGCGGTTGCTGCAGAAAAACACCCCTTTCATTTGGGATGACATCGCTCAATGGTCATTTGACGCTCTCAAGCATGCTCTAACCCACGCACCTCTGTTACATCCTCCGGAATGCACAAAGGACTACATCCTTTACTTAGCCGCCTCCACTTCCACTATTGCGATGGTGTTAGTTCAGGAGGACCCCAAGAGTGAGGAACACGTGATCTATTACCTGAGAAAGAGTCTATCTAGACCTAAGCTCCAATATTCATATGTAGAGAAACTGGCTCTGGCAGCCGTCATCATTGTCCAGAGATTCCGCCATTACATCTTACTACGCACCACCACAATGACTGCGGACTCAAACCCCATGTACCATGTCTTAACACGTCAAGTGCTTGGGGGAAAATATTCTAAATGGATCTTCATCCTTTAGGAATTTGATCTTGAATTTACAAAGTCCAAAGCCAAAAAGTCCCTATTGTTTGCGGAGCTTATTTGCGATCTCCCTCGTGCTGATGAAGACATCAAACCTAGATATTCTCTCCCCGATGAAACTCTTTTCCTCATCAACACCTTGGATCTCTGGTAAAAAGACATCCTCCTTTACCTCCAAACCCAACGCTTTCAGCCTAACACTTCCCACGAAGAGCGTCGACATATTTGCCACCATTCTCGGCGTTATCTTATCATCGGTGATACCTTGTATCGCCGTGGTATTAACATCATCCTTCGACGATGTTTGATTCATGCAGAGGTCGAACGCATTTTGAATGATTGTCACATTGGAACCTGTGGCAGTCACCTTTCTGGGATGGCCACAACCCAAAAAATCCTACGTGTTGGCTATTTTTGGCCCTCGATTTTCAAAGATTGTATCGAGGCAGTCAAAAAGTGCCCACCCTGCCAAGTTTTTAACAACAAGGCATGAACCCACCCTACTATGCTACACGCCATTATCGCCATCAGACCCTTTTCCAAGTGGGGTATTGATTTCATGCAATGTAATCCTACCTCATATGGGGGGCATGGTTATATAATCATCATTGTCGACTACTTTACCAAATGGGCTGAGGCTATGCCTATCTTTCTGAACGATGGTCATACCGCAACTCTGTTTCTTTTTAACCATATCATAACTTGTTTTGGTGTACCACACACCATTGTCACTGATCATGGTGCACACTTCAAGAACTAGATGATGAGTGAATTACATGCCAAGTTGGGTTTTCACCATGAAAACTCATCCTTATACTATCCTCAGGCCAATGGACAAGTTGAGGCTATCAACAAAGTTCTAAAAAACATGATTCAATGCATGGTAGGGGAAAACAAGACATCCTGGCATATACAACTTTTCTCCGCTCTCTGGGCTTACCGTACTACCGTAAAAACCACAACTGGATTTACTCCTTTCTAGTTGGTGTATGGCATCGAAGCCATTCTACCAATCAAGTGTGATATTCCATCTCTGAAACTTAAAGTAGAACTCCTACCCCATACTTCTGCCGAAGAAGAACATTTCTTATATCTATCCAAGCTGGATGAAACACGTCGTGATGTCGCTCTCGTTAATGAGGCACATCAGATACAACAAATCCATCCATCCTCAGACTTTTGCAGAAGGAGAATTAGTCCTCGTCTATGACCAATATCATGACAAATTGGGGACAGGTAAGTTAGAACCTCTGTGGCATGGCCCTTACATTGTGAAACATGTTCTACACAGAGGAACCTATGAGTTAGTAGATTATGATGGAATTTCCCTAGGAGAGCCCCAGAACGGGCTTTATCTTAAAAAGTACTATGCCTAGATCACCTAGCATGTGTACTTTGTACATTATTGTATTTTAGTTTGGTGTGTCTATTTCTTTCATGTGCTTGAGTCTTTACCTTTGCCACTCATAATTGTGCCTTGTGTTTTCATGCACAAATGGCATCTTCCTTTCCTATCTTTTTTGGTTTTGCATATGGCGCTAGTCGACATACCCAGAACATTGCTTCAGCAGCATGGGTCATTTACCAATTTGACGAGGTGGTGAGTTTAGGAGGTATTTGCTTAAGACCAGCAACTAATAATATGGCAGAATATCATGCTGTCATTGGACTTTTGACCCAAGCCTCCTCCCTAGGTATCTCTCCTATCATTGTTTACTTAGACTCCCAACTCGTGGTCTATCAACTCAATTGAATCTATGTTATCCGTAATCCTATCCTACTATGTATCCATCTACAAGTTCGTCGTCTTAAACGAATGTTTGATTACATTGAATACAGACACATTCCAAGAGAACTCAATAGTGTTTCAGAATCGTTAGCCAATTACATCATGGATCGGTATCTCACCCATATATAAGATTTAAGGAAAGCAAAATTGTACATCACATGTAAATTAAAACACATCACATTAAAGGCATCATCATGTGCAAATCATTTGGCACTATAAAAACTCGGAACTGTATATATATATATAGCGTGAATGAAATGTTTTGATTACATCAAAAAGTATGTAGAAGAGCAAAATGTTGGGTCTTTACACCCATACAACATCGCCTGACAAGGCATACAAAAATACAATCACCAGAGAGACTCTAATCTCCCTACACTACATTGTGCTGAGAGTAACATATCACTGCATGCACTACGCATCTTAGTAGAGAATTGACATTCTCTGGCACTCCCACAGTGTGCTTCTGTAGATATAAAGGCATTTCTCCCCTCCGTAGAGGAGGAAAGCCCATCATGAGGCCTTGGAAGTTTCTTTCAACCTCCCGGAGACCTATCACTGGTGCTCTCGGATCTGCTGCCACCGGAGCACCCCCACGACGTCCTGGTATTGGTATCTCAACCAGGTGCACTGCTCCCTTGTCTGCATGTTGAAAACAATACATATTTTAAAAACTTTTCTACACACCCTAAAAAAAAAATATATATACATCAAAAACTTAAAAACAAAAACTAGACAAGGTGTTGCTCAGTCTCTTACCTGATGCATCCCAATTTTCCCCCACGGGTAGAATCAAATCCATGCTCCTGTGGAAATCCACCTCAGCATATGGGAAGTCTTATATCCAAAGATACTTCCATCTCAACCAAGAAAAGAAATCACTGGTAAAACAGAACTTTGACTTTGCTACTAGCCTCGGAGACATACTGGTCCACCTCTCCATCCATGGTTCATCCACTGGTCGCACTGCCAATGCTATCTGAGGCTGCATCTAGGGAATGCGCTCTAAGAAAAATGAGACAAGAAAAGAGCCGTATCTGAACTGTTTCTGTACCATCCTACATCGTGAAACCTGTTCCTTCACGTTCCGAAGGAGCCCTGCGCTCCAGTTAAATAGTGTTGGTTCCAAACACTGTATGCCATAAGCCACCTATGATCTCTATGCTAGATGTGTGCTAGTACTTCTCGTCATGCTCATGATGGAAAACAAAATGGACTGGAGGGGTAACTCCTAGATATCCTTGATAGGGATTCTTCCCCCCACCAGTCTTGCTCCTGGGATACAATGACGTGCCAGATACATGCCCACTTGCTCGAGAAGCGCCCTCTGTCCGGAAAAGGATCTGGGAACCCATCTTTTCGAGAGGCTAGTCAAGAAATATACATCTTCCAACTCAATGGTTAGAAGCTATGTTCCAATCCGGAACCCTTTCTCTATGACATCTCATAAGTTGATCATGTGCTCAAGCAATAAAATCTCCTTCTTCATTTTTTGCAATTTGAAGAATTTCAGTAAGCCACAAGGTCTCATCACGGCCCGCGTGCGAGGACTCCGCAAGGCAGCCAAGTCATCAATCTCATGCTCTCATTCTTTCCACTCGATCATGGTCATCGAAATCACCTACAAACAAACAAAAAAAGAATTTCATTATTTAATGTGTTTGGCAATTTCGACAAATTCTTAAACAATTAAAAAACTTGAAATCCCATGCCCACATTGTTCAAAAAAAACACGCCCTCTTTTATAATCATCACACCCTCTCTTTACCATTCAATAATCATCAAGAAACAATGAAACATTTTTAATTAATATGATGTCCATAATGGTTGGGTGGGTGCATTTTTTGAGTTTTCTATGACCTCTTTAACAAAACCGACCCATCCACCCAAGTGTCAAGGTGTTGGCATATTGGCTATCACTTTCTAAAACGTTTTTGCAAAAAGAATGTCTTACTCCTATCATTTTTAATAGAGGCCGATTTGATCTTTTTTGGGGTAACTTAGGGATTCATTTTTTAAATTAAATGTTTCTATGGAAATGAATATTAAACCATGTAATTGAAAGAAGGAGAGATGAAGATCTACCTGGTCCAAACGGCAAGATAAACGGTCAACCGTAGCTCTGGTATCAAGCAAAACAAGATCCACCTCCAAAGTGAGAATCTCCACTGCTACAACTCCTTATGCAAAATGAAATGTTTTGATGTCGCAGGTTTCCTAGTAGTTATGATCATTTGTTTACCTCATCACATCCATGAGCATAGTCTTAGTTCATTTTCAAGATCGAAAATATGAGAACGCATCGGGTAGACTTTTATCTCTTTTTCGGACCTGCATGGACACACGAAAAAGGAACCCTCTGGAGTCATCTTTAAACTCTTTTCAGACTCTCTAAATATGAAAAGATCGTCGAGTGACCTTACTTCCTTTCACACTCGTTAAAAGGTTTGAAAGGGCATTTTTCGAGCGATAGTTTATCTCTTTTTTGGTCTCGTTAGACTACTATATGAAAAAGGAACTGAGAGAGTTCTCTTTTAAGTGTTTTTCCAAACTCTAAAATCTTGAAAAACCTTTGAGTTTTCTGTCTTTGGACTCACTAAAACACACATCAACAGGCCCATATGGGATCGAACCCTTACTTCTTCCAGTTCATTAAACAAAGGAAGACGAACTTATTGAAGGTGAGTTATATCGAGCATGTGTTATCCTCCTCGAGCTCATGAAATCAAAAAGAGGTACTTGTCCATCTGGATGGGGGAAAATTTGAAAGAAGCAAGCCAAACAGTCTCTTAAAAACGTTACCAGGTAATTCTTAGAGTTGCCGTTGAACACGACACTTTGTCATATGCACGCATTATAATCCGCTGAACCTCTTCACTGAGCC
The DNA here is from genome assembly GCA_032191745.1 of Picea mariana. Classification (NCBI taxonomy): domain Eukaryota; kingdom Viridiplantae; phylum Streptophyta; class Pinopsida; order Pinales; family Pinaceae; genus Picea; species Picea mariana. The sequence goes on along the minus strand of JASDQU010109030.1, from coordinate 80,485 downwards.
AATCCTTTGAGTTCCTTTCACTCCTTTGGGTCACCTGACGTAAGTCATAGCATCCACTACATCATCAAGTTTTGGTCCATGTGATGTTTCTGTTGTTGTGCCTCAGTGTTCAAGGGAAGTATTCTCCTCTAGAGTCATCCATCCAAAATATCTTGTCTCAAAACCCATGTCAGTCCATGTTCATTTGATCCACCAATTACATCTCTATGTCTGTTTCGTGTCATTGATGGGGGATACATCAAGGCCCTCCTTCGACGAGATTATTCCTGTCGACCTCAACACATTATCCAGGAATTAGGCTTAGAAACCAGTTAGTACTTTGGGACCTACATGCCTCAATGGCAGGCCTCCCTCACATTCGAAAATAGCTTTACATCATTGACCTCTGATTGGATGATTCCACAGATGTTCGACTCCATCTCATCCATTCACATTCGTTGGAATGTACTAGGGTACCTTGGGAATCATTGACATTAATGGTGATCTCCCTCACACTTGTTAACGGTTCACACCATTGACCGGTAATCAAGTGGTTTCTACCATGTTTGACATCAGGACATCTATTCACATGGTTAGAATCGTACCACATTGGGATCAGTAAGAAGACCCTGGGTTGAGTGATCACTTTGATATGTACTTTGCCCAGGTTGCAAAGGAGTTTCTCTTGGACAAATGATGCATACATTGTTACATAGATCCACTTTGTATTGGTCGTGGCTATGTCTTGTCATCTCGTAGATCCACTATGTATTCTTTGTGGCTATGATCAGTCCAGGTCATTAGAGCATAGATCCACATTGTATCCTCGGTGGCTATACCTCTTCATCAATACAATTATGGATTCACAGTGTATTTTTTGGCGGCCATATTTTGCAAGTCTTGATCACCCAAGAATAGGTATGCCTACCTTGAGTTTTCAAACATGTCATGATATTTGTTGGATGTTTGTGTGCAGCTTCCATCAGATTCTCTAAGTATAAACCCTTTCTTGAAAATCTACAAAGTATTTCAGTTATCAGTTCGCATCTTCTAGCTTCATACTTTGGGGGGCAATCTGTTACACCTCAATATTGCTCACTTTGATAAGTGTCGCATGTTCCTCACAACTGTTGCAAGTGTCGCATGTTGTTCACAAGTGTCGCAAATGTCAAACAAAGAATACTGCCATGATGAAGACACTAAGGAGACACTCAGAATACCTCAGACACCTAATTTGGAGGAAGAAGGATGATTAACTAAAGTCAAGAAACTCTTGCCACTTGAAAGGATCTCTTAAACTAGGGTTTTAAGGGAGAGCGCTCCCCTACATTAGCCTTAGGAGTGTTGGCGCTACCCTACAAGGTGTTAGGGAGCATTATAACACCAAATCACCCCTCTGAAGGAGTGCTACACATATTTGAAGCGTTGTCACTCCCCATGAGTCTACTAGGGAGCGTTATAGGACCCTGATGCCCCTTTTGAGGGAGCGTTGTCTAATCTGGGGTAGTGGTTGACCTGTTGAGGAGAATAAGGGGAGGATATTTCAATTTTGGAAGGCAGTTGCATTCAAATTCCTGGTTCAATCAAAAGATCCTTGATCTAAGAAGGGAATTCCTCAACCTACCCTAAAGATACCTCAAGAGGTCAAGCCTCTCTTAACCTATATAAGCAAGCTCTATGATGGTGAAAAGGGGGAAGAATTGCAAGCATGAAACCTATGATCTCATAGGAAACACACAGTGAACTGAAGGGGAGTAATCAGCGAAGCTGCTATCATCTAGGTCATGGATATTTTGATCAAGGGTTAGGCAAAGGGGACTTGACAAAGCTGTCACACTCGCATATACGATTGTAAGTTATTGTTGTCATTGTTCTCATTAATATGATACGCTTGGCCTATTTCTTTCTAGTTTGTGTCTGATCTTACATGAACTTATCGTTGATAGATAGATCTATTTTCAAGCTAATATCAATAGAATAGGAAGTGGTCATACTATTGTTTGTCTATAGGGCTCATCGAGGAGTGAAATATTGGATCTCAACTCAGAGCGTGCAAGGACAAACGTCGATAAAAAGGTACTTATGTTCTCCTTCCTCCTCATGCATTAGCTTGTATAGATCTGAAACGAAGTCAGTGTCCACGTTGAGCACTTTCTATCTTAGAGTTAAGAGTCTAGATCTTTGAGGCAATCTACCTATCCGCAAGGATATTTTCCTTCAACACCCTTCACATTCCCAAATTGGAAACCTCATCCCTCACTGGGCACTCTGCTCCAGCACCCAATCCGTCACAGGACACACACAAGACAATCAAAGAAGCAGTTCCACCCTCAATTCATCATCCTGGCTTGAAGCTCAACGACGCTAGGGAAACCTCTGCTCCTCCACAAATCTCGAGCCTGGTGACAATGGAAGACCCAAGGCCCTCCACCTCCCAATATTTTCAACCTCATTTGTGGGAAGGAGGCTGCATAGTGGAGGAGGAAATTTCCCTTAGTTGGAAACTGACAAGCGATGAGGAGAGCCCAATTATCTACCATCTGGTAGTGGAACACTTGGAGCTTCTCTTTGATATTCGATAGTGGCAAGAAGAGAAAGCGTATGGAAAACAAACAATCCACGAGCAATTGGATCTCTCGTTTGAGGCCTTCTTATATGCCCCAAAGAAATCACAATGCCCCAACAGCAAGCAAACATTTGTTCCAGTCTACATCACCCAGGGACACCTAGGTTCCCCAAAGGATTGATGCGACCCTCCACTGACTCTAGTTCTTCTCAATTTTCAATTTTCAGAATGAATAGTGATTATCTGTTTACTCCTTTGGGAATCATTGACATTAATGGTGATCTCCCTCGCACTTGTTAACGTTTCACACCATTGACCGGTAATCAAGTGGTTTCTGCCATGTTTGACATCAGGACATCTATTTACATGGTTAGAATCGTACCACATTGGGATCGGTAAGAAGACCCTAGGTTGAGTGATCACTTTGATATGTACTTTGCCCAGGTTGCGAAGGAGTTTCTCTTGGACAAATGATGCATACATTGTTACATAGATCCACTTTGTATTAGTCGTGGCTATGTCTTGTCATCTCGTAGATCCACAGTGTACTCTTTGTGGCTATGATCAGTCCAGGTCATTAGAGCATAGATCCACATTGTATCCTCGGTGGCTATACCTCTTCATCAATACAATTATGGATCCGCAGTGTATTTTTTGGCTGCCATATTTAGCAAGTCTTGATCACCCAAGAATAGGTATGCCTACCTTGGGTTTTGAAACATGTCATGATATTTGTTGGATGTTTGTGTGCAGCTTCCATCAGGTTCTCTGAGTCTAAACCCTTTCTTGAAAATCTACAAAGTATTTCAGTTATCAGTTCGCATCTTCTAACTTCATACTTTGGGGGGCAATCTGTTACACCTCAATATTGCTCACTTTGATAAGTGTCGCAAGTGTCGCATGTTGTTCACAAGTGTTGCAAATGTCAAAAAAAGAATACTTCCATGATGACGACACTAAGGAGACACTCAGAATACCTCAGACACCTAATTTGGAGGAAGAAGGATGATTAACTGAAGTCAAGAAACTCTTGCCACTTGAAAGGATCTCTTAAACTAGGGTTTTAAGGGAGAGCACTCCCCTACATCAGCCTTAGGAGTGTTGGTGCTCCCCTACAAGGTGTTAGGGAGCGTTATAACACCAAATCACCCCTTTGAAGGAGTGGTACACATAGTTGAAGCATTTGCACTCCCCATGAGTCTACTAGGGAGAGTTATAGCACCCTGATGCCCCTTTTGAGGGAGCATTGTCTAATCTGGGGCAGTGGTTGATCTGTTGAGGAGAATAAGGGGAGGATATTTCAATTTTGGAAGGCAGTTGCATTCAAATTCCTGGTTCAATAAAAAGATCCTTGATCTAAGAAGGGAATTCCTCAACCTACCCTAAAGATACCTCAAGAGGTCAAGCCTCTCTTAACCTATATAAGAAAGCTCTATGATGGTGAAAAGGGGGAAGAATTGCAAGCATGAAACCTATGATCTCATAGGAAACACACAGTGAACTGAAGGGGAGTAATCAGCGAAGCTGCTATCATCTAGGTCGTGGATCTTTTGAGCAAGGGTTAGGCAAAGGGGACTTGACAAAGCTGTCACACTCGCATCTACGATTGTAAGTTATTGTTGTCATTGTTCTCATTAATATGATACGCTTGGCCTATTTCTTTCTAGTTTGTGTCTGATCTTACATGAACTTATCGTTGATAGATGGATCTATTTTCAAGCTAATATCAATAGAATAGGAAGTGGTCATACTATTGTTTGTCTACAGGGCTCATCAAAGAGTGAAAGATTGGAGCTCAACTCAGAGCGTACAGGGACAAACGTCGATAAAAAGGTACTTATGTTCTCCTTCCTCCTCATGCATTAGTTTGTATAGATCTGAAAGGAAGTCAGTGTCCACGTTGAGCACTTTCTATCTTAGAGTTAAGAGTCTAGATCTTTGAGGCAATCTACCTATCCGCAAGGAGATTTTCCTTCAACACCCGTCACATTCCCAAATTGGAAACCTCGTCCCTCACTGGGCACTCTGCTCCAGCACCCAATCCGTCACAAGACACCCACAAGACAATCAAAGAAGCAGTTCCACCCTCAATTTAGCATCCTGGCTTGAAGCTGAGCGACGCTAGGGAAACCTCTGCTCCTCCACAAATCTCGAGCCTGGTGACAATGGAATACCCAAGGCCCTCCACCTCCCAAGATTTTCAACCTCATTTGTGGGAAGGAGGTTGCATAGTGGAGGAGGAAATTTCCCTTAGTTGGAAACTGACAAGCGACGAGGAGAGCCCAATTATCTACCATCTAGTAGTGGAACACTTGGAGCTTCTCTTTGACATTCGATAGTGGCAAGAAGAGAAAGCGTTTGGACAACAAACAATCCACCAGCAATTGGATCCCTTGTTTGAGGCCTTCTTATATGCCCCAAATAAAGCACAATGACCCACCTGCAAGAAAACATTTGTTCCAGTCTACATCACCCAGGGACAC
>JASDQU010109030.1:61088-75371 GCA_032191745.1 Picea mariana | reverse complement strand
ATCGTACCACATTGGGATCGGTAAGAAGACCCTGGGATGAGTGATCACTTTGATATGTACTTTGCCCAGGTTGCAAAGGAGTTTCTCTTGGACAAATGATGCAAACATTGTTACATAGATCCACTTTGTATTGGTCGTGGCTATGTCTTGTCATCTCGTAGATCCACTGTGTATTCTTTGTCGCTATGATCAGTCCAGGTCATTAGAGCATAGATCCACATTGTATCCTCGGTGGCTATACCTCTTCATCAATACAATTATGGATCCACAGTGTATTTTTTGGCGGCCATATTTTGCAAGTCTTGATCACCCAAGAATAGGTATGCCTACCTTGGGTTTTGAAACATGTAATTTTATTTATTGGATGTTTGTGTGTAGCTTCCATCAGGTTCTCTGAGTCTAAACCCTTTCTTGAAAATCTACAAAGTATTTCAGTTATCAGTTTGCATCTTCTAACTTCATACTTTGGGGGGCAATCTGTTACACCTCAATACTGGTCACTTTGATAAGTGTCGCATGTTCCTCACAACTGTCACAAGTGTCGCATGTTGTTCACAAGTGTCACAAATGTCAAACAAAGAATACTGCCATGATGACGACACTAAGGAGACACTCAGAATACCTCAGACACCTAATTTGGAGGAAGAAGGATGATTAACTGAAGTCAAGAAACTCTTGCCACTTGAAAGGAGCTCTTAAACTAGGGTTTTAAGGGAGAGCGCTCCCCTACATTAGCCTTAGGAGTGTTGGCGCTCCCCTACATGGTGTTAGGGAGCGTTATAACACCAAATCACCCCGCTGAAGGAGTGCTACACATATTTGAAGCCTTGGCACTCCCCATGAGTCTACTAGGGAGCCTTATAGCACCCTGATGCCCCTTTTGAGGGAGCGTTGTCTAATCTGGGGTAGTGGTTGATCTGTTGAGGAGAATAAGGGGAGGATCTTTCAATTTTGGAAGGAAGTTGCATTCAAATTCCTGGTTCAATCAAAAGATCCTTGATCTAAGAAGGGAATTCCTCAACCTACCCTAAAGATACCTCAAGAGGTCAAGCCTCTCTTAACCTATATAAGCAGGCTCTATGATGGTGAAAAGGGGGAAGAATTGCAGGCATGAAACCTATGATCTCATAGGAAACACACAGTGAACTGAAGGGGAGTAATCAGCGAAGCTGCTATCATCTAGGTCGTGGATCTTTTGAGCAAGGGTTAGGCAAAGGGGACTTGACAAAGATGTCACACTCGCATCTACGATTGTAAGTTATTGTTGTCATTGTTCTCATTAATATGATACGCTTGGCCTATTTCTTTCTAGTTTTTGTCTGATCTTACATGAACTTATCGTTGATAGATAGATCTATTTTCAAGCTAATATCAATAGAATAGGAAGTGGTCATACTATTGTTTGTCTACAGGGCTCATCGAGGAGTGAAATATTGGAGCTCAACTCGGAGCGTGCAAGGACAAACGTCGATAAAAAGGTACTTATGTTCTCCTTCCTCCTCATGCATTAGTTTGTATAGATCTGAAAGGAAGTCAGTGTCCACGTTGAGCACTTTCTATCTTAGAGTTAAGAGTCTAGATCTTTGAGGCAATCTACCTATCCGCAAGGATATTTTCCTTCAACACCCTTCACATTCCCAAATTGGAAACCTCATCCCTCACTGGGCACTCTGCTCCAACACCCAATCCGTCACAGGACACCCACAAGACAATCAAAGAAGTAGTTCCACCCTCAATTCAACATCCTAGCTTGAGGCTGAGTGATGCTAGGGAAACCTCTTCTCCTCCATAAATCTCGAGCCTGGTGAAAATGGAAGACCCAAGGCCCTCCACCTCCCAATATTTTCAACCTCATTTGTGGGAAGGAGGATGCATAGTGGAGGAGGAAATTTCCCTTAGTTGGAAACTGACAAGCGATGAGGAGAGCCCAATTATCTACCATCTGGTAGTGGAACACTTGGAGCTTCTCTTTGACATTCGATAGTGGCAAGAAGAGAAAGTGCATGGACAACAAACAATCCACCAGAAATTGGATCTCTTGTTTGAGGCCTTCTTATATGCCCCAAATAAATCACAATGCCCCACCTGCAAGCAAACATTTGTTCCCGTCTACATCACCCAGGGACACCTAGGTTCCCCAAAGGCTTGACGTGACCCTCCACCGACTCTAGTTCTTCTCAATTTTCAATTTTCAGAATGAATAGTGATTATCTGTTTACTCCTTTTTACAGTTGTATTAGCATCTTAGTAATGGTGGCTCTAAATGCAGTTTTCCTTAGGCTAGCTAACAGGATCAAAGTCACAGTTGAAACTCTCAGCTTTTACTCAATTTTTGTAAATTTTGAAAAACAAAACATCTACCATTTTAGGCATAACACCGCTTGGAGAAATTTGTTCTCATTTCCCTTCTGTGGTGGAACAGGTGGCTGCCAAACAATGCACATGTGTACACTCATGATGATATAATACAAGGATCTATTTTTTATTTACAAAACAAAAAAACATATCTACTAGAACATATGAAAAATAGGGTTTATGGTAATTCTAAGAAGATTCAAATAAGTAACAATATTGATGAAATCTTATACGATCATGATGGTATAAAAATGAAAGAGTTTCTCTTGGTTTCAAGAATAATTTATCCTCTACTTAACAAGTCCAACCATGTGAAGGTGGAAGCTCACATGGCCCCTCCCCTCCCCCTCACATCACTCTCAATTGATCCCCAAAACCCAATCTATAAAATATAAAATAATCGAACGCAACGTCCTATTAAGATTCATGCATAGAAACTACAAAAACAAAAATTAATGAAGGTACATGAAATTATGTGTTTCTAAATGATATTTTTAGTCTACCACGTACTTTACTATATTGACAACTATTTTCAAGTTTCAAATAATAATTAAACGACATGTAACCTAGGATATAAAAACGTCGCATAAAACTTAAAAACATGTAATTAACTCATGACATTAAAAGTAAATTATTTTAAGAGAATAATTCATACAAATTAAAATATTATATATNATATTCATGTACCTAATCCAACCTCAACATCTGTGTAATCATCCTTATTCTCTATCTTGATCTTCTTCATCAAACTTGACATCTGTATTATCATCTAGTTCTGAAATGATTTTGAAAGGATTGATGATATCATCATTGTCATCAGTGTCATTTTTGAACATATTTTCATCGACATCATCATCAGGAATTTCAATATTGTCTCCTACTCCTAGATCATGATATTCTTCATCTTCTTCATTTGTCAACCCTCCATGATCTTCCATCTCTATCTGATATTTTTTGAAATCATCTTCTTCATCTTCAATATCATCTTCTTCCTGTAAATGAGTATACTTAATTGGCCTTCCTCTTGGATCATATCTAACAAAAAATGACCAATCCCTTTCACCTAGAACATTTGAATAAAAGGCCTATTCACATTGGCTTGGAAAAACATAGTGATCATGTCCTGTTTCAAACATCATTGTTTTAATTATTGGAAATCTGTTGGCATGTTGAATAACAATTATTTCCTCATCATGTTCATGCATTCGTAACCTATACTATTTGACATACAACAGTACTAATTTTAAGAAATTAATGTCACACTCAGGTATATCATTTAAATACCCATAGTATCTATTTTCATATTCTCGGGGACGTTTTTCAGTCCTAGAGGAAACATTAGTAACCTGGAATACTACAATTATCCCACTATCAGAATATTTCCTTGTTTCATCCAATTGTTTGATGCGAAATTTACGACCATTGCACCACATAGCCTTGTGGTGTTTCAACTAAAATATGTCAGATATGTAAGAGATGCATTGTAAATTAATAAATTAACATATATTTATATAACTTCGAAAGTATCTGAAAAATACAGTACACATGTAGTCACATTATATAATATAAAATAACTGAATAAAATGGATGAAATTTCTTACCTGTCCATCTTTCAAACCATATGCTAGATCAATTTCCCTCTGCATAACATTGGCATCTCTGTTACAACGAGCTTCTCTAACCAATTCAGATATTCGCTGACATGATAACCTACCTCCATTATGTTGTTTACATCTTTCAATCCATACATTCATCCAGTTAAGATTGTTTGCAATGTATAAATGCAGTGCATCCCACTCTAGAGCAACTGAATCAAAAAAACATAATTCACCAATATTAAATATAGTTATAACGTACAATATGCAGGTAATTTTAAATATTTATAATTTATGAAATAAATTATATTAATATATTAACGAGTATGATCATATATACACAAAAACAAAACTTTATATGTATTAATAATATAAATTTTCACAATTATTAATATATTACCTCTCATTTTTTTCATTCTACCTTTCCCTAACAGATGCTCCTGATCTTCAAATTTTTTTATGGAGTTCACATCCCAAATGCGATCCACTGCATGCATAGTTGGTGTTGATAATTTAGGAAGATAATGACTAATATACACCATGGATTGATATACCATATATCCCTCCACCATAGAATCCTCAGGACATGCTCTTTGTCTAACTAACGCCTTCAATGATTTCAAGTGCCTCTCCACCATCCACATTGACCCTGTGTGAACAGGTCCACAAATTTCAATCTCCTCAACTTGGTTTATGAGGTAGTGTTCTTGTGCATTGAAAAATGTAGGAGGTATATACTTTTGCATTTCACACATTAGATGAGGAATTTCCAATAATTTATATCATCTTCATGGATTTATTTCAATGACAACCATCTACATGACATCATGACACAAGAAAATAACATGTTTCAACATAACATAATATAATATATTACATTAAATTACAAGTAAAGCATGTGTCATTAAGTACAACAATAATTTGAAAGAACATTTTGCATATAAATCACAATTAGGTCTTACCTCATGTATTTTCCAAGATCATATATAACTTGTTTGACATTGTTGTCAAAGTTGTTTGGGAGAGATAGTGGTAGAACATACTGTAACAACAAAATGAAACGTTATTTGTTTCGACCAATGTAGACAAGCAAAAATAAAAAAAAAATGAAAGATATTTAAGGCCAATATATATAAATATCTATACCAAAATTATTACCTTAATGAAGGTATGCCAATCATGTGTTTTTACCCCACCAAATTCACCTTTCTTCGTTAATATATATTTTATGTTTGAAGAAAAACCCGTGGGAAATTTAATTCTTTGAATGACCTCTTTTACAACATTGCTTTGTTGCTCTATTAATAACCATGGAAGGTTATTTCAGTCTAGTACTCCATCTGATCTATTTGAATATCGGATCACACTTCACATTGCATGATTGGCTTCCTGAATGTCAGTACAAATTTTGACAATTTTTTCTTTGTCCCTCCTACCCTCTATGATTCGCCATAACGTTTCAGTCACATTCTTCCCGATATGCATTGTATCAAACAAATGAGCTATTTTTAGCTCATCATAGTAGGGAAACCTCATGAATTGAGCAGGATTATATTTCATTCCTCATGCAAGCCCATTATTAATACCTTCATAATGATTGCGGCCTTCATGAAGCATAAAAGAAATCACAAAAATAATTATCAAATNTAAACAATCAAGTGCTACATAAATTGTCAACCCAGGGAAGTCTGTTTATTTCAAAGGTAACCACGCACTATATATGCTCAATCTCAAAAGCAACCTAGAGTCGTAGTAAAAACTATATTAATAACACTTGCCTTGAATAAACCGAAGTTCTTACTTGAATTACAAGAAAGCAATCTACCTATTGCAAAGCTCAAAGTTTGAAGACATGATTAATTTAAGAATCCTAGATGATATTAAAGTAACGACAAGATACTGCAACAGGAAAGAACAACTATTTTGTAACCAGAGAACATGACCCTATTCCCAAGCAGGAAACTTCAGCACCTTGTTTCTGATTAACACACTTTCATGAACTCATTAATGCATTTGAAGGTTAACTATTTCTAACATAGAACAGGACCCTAATTCCTTCCCTAAGTAGGAACCTTTAGCACCAGTCTCTGATTAGCACACTCATAAAAATAATTGAAGGCTAACTATTTCTAACAGAGAACAGGACCCTAATTCCTTCCCTAAGCAGGAACCTTCAACACTAGTCTCTGATTAGCACACTCATGAAAATAATTGAAGGCTAACTATTTCTAACAGAGAACAGGACCCTAATTCCTTCCCTAAGCAGGAACCTTCAACACTAGTCTCTGATTACCAAGCTTTCATAAATTCATCACACAAGATTGCTAATTAAAATGATTAACAGTTACCCAAGCATGAACCACATGAAAACAATGTAACGTTCAGTAAAGTAGAGTTTTTAGCAAGACAAAGTTTAGTAGTGTTTCAGCAAAGTAGAATCCATTAAAGTAGTGTTTTAGCAAGACATAAATTAATCAAGGCATAAACAGAGATCACACTAACACACTATAAAACTAACGGGTGAATCTTGTGAAGAAGGTGGGCCCTCCCTTCTCACAAGATTCCCCTGAGACGAAAAGGCTAGAGAGGAATGCTCAGAACAGTCTTTTATTCATCTATCAATGTATCATATTACAATCTGAAATGAAGTACGTCCTTCTCTGTAAAACCCTCTTAGTACAAAAACTGAAGATGATCTCGAATGGTGATTTTCTCTTATTTAAAGAGGAAAATCCCTTCGATACAATTGATCAACAAATTACAGGTGTATATCTGGGTCCTATTCTTAGTCAGATCGACTTTCTAAACTGGAATAGGGTCTCCTAGTCTCTCGCAGCAGAATGCTATTACGAGTGTTGAGTGAGGTGTTGTTACGGCTGGAGTAACAACTCTTTATTTGTTTCTTGTTACTGTTGTTGTATGCTATTTCAGCATCACAAATTGCGGGTTGTTTCAGCCATGGGATTTGTGTTCTGAATGTTTCAGCACTTCTCAGACAACAGCGATGGTTTGATGCTTGACTCACGGTGTAGTTGTTGTAGTCAATCTATGTGAGTTGTTGTTCAACATCGTTGACCACAGACTCTGTAATAGCTTCCTTTGTGTTTCAACATCATTGACCACAGACTGTGTAACAACTTCTGTGTTTCAGCATCGTCGACCACAGACTACGTAACAACTTCCTCTATGTTTCAGCATCATTGACCATGGACTGTGTAATGGCTTCTTCTGTGTTTCAACATTGTCAACCATGGACTATGTAATAGCTTCTTCTGTGTTTCAGCATCGTCAACCACGGACTGTGTAATAGCTTCTGTGTTTCAGCATCGTCGACCATGGACTATGTAACAACTTCTGAGTTGTTGTTTCAGCAACAGGCCTCAATGCTAATCTGCAGTTCGAACTGTTTCAACACTTATACATTTCTAGTCAATGGTTAAGTACAAGAGTGATGTAAAATTATATGCAAAACAGATTAAACGTATAGCAAAGAGAAGAGATGTTGTATACCTTTGGAAATATAAGATAAAGTGATAATATGAGTTTAAATGTGAGTGAACAAGAGTGTAATGGTGGCAAAAAGTATGGGAAAAAATGTACATTGTGTGGTCCTAACATCCCCCCCAACTTAAAATATTGCATGTCCTCGGGCAACTTCACTCTGAATCAGAGTCTGAATACTGACTCTGAGCATGCAAGTTACTGAAGCAATAGTTGTGGGAGGTACTGTCTATTGGAGCTTTGAACCCTTGGACACGTTGTAACATTTTCCAAGCTATTGTTTCTATCTTCTTAGGCAACTTATAATGGATTTGGTATCTCTCTATTGGCAACCAGAGGATAGGAAAATAAAACTGGTACCCTATCCAGCTTTGAGCACATTGCTGAACACACTAGATGTAGTTAGGTACCCTGGAGATTGCTATCTCGAGATTAGTAGGGCTAAAAAGATTGTGTTCCTGTCTCTTCTCAGTAGATTGTTTCCAAAACAAGTTGTTCGCCTGGAGGGAAGCAATCTCCGTGGATCTAATGAAGTGTTGACAATCCTGAAGCACTATTGATTGTAGTTGCTGAATGTGTTCAATCATCCATGGTTTCTTTAAAAACTGATAGTATTCTGTAACAAAGGTGGCTGCATTTTGTGGTTCTGGTCTTATCCATAGAAGGTGGTTATCTTCATTGTTCTTGGCATCCAGGAATTCATCCTGTCATATAATCTGATTGTGGAGAAAGGAGGTGAATGCTCGAATCTGGATGTCCCCGACAAGAGGATTAAGGTTCAGCTTCCTGTTCTTGGGGATGGCCTCATTATGAAAATATGCCTCACAGAGGAGGTGTTGATCCATAGCAGAGGCTTCTACAAAGGTTTTGACAAAATCTACTGGATGTAGCACTGCATGGGGTCTGCCTTCTGTGATTGATTTGATCTGAAACCATGTAAGTCGTTCCATAAGGAACAAGGAGTAATTGCAGGATGGTTTCCTTATAGCCAATATCTTTTGTGCCAAGTCAAATACCAGGGCCAATCTGCCTTTTAACTCTTTGTTTTGTTTCTTAAGGGCACGAGCTTCCTGGCATGTCTGCTCCAAAGTTTCCCAATTTGAGTAGGTATGATTTATCCAGATTTGTCTGTGCTCTTGCATGCTTTTGGCCTCTGTAGCAGCATACTCTTTCTTCCATTTTTATATTATTTCCTACTCATCCCATGGCTAAGTTTGTGTTTCAGTGTTGCAAGTAGTGGGGTGAGGTAAGGTTTGAGTAGATTGTTCCGCAAAAGTATGGATATTGATCTAGATGGGAGGGGCAGATTCCTCAATAGGCACTATTTGTACAACTTTGTTAACAAAAGCAGGGGTTTCAGATTTGACATTTGTTGCAGGGCAGGGCTCAGTCTTAATCTTGGGAGGTTCTGTTGGTTCTTGTGTAACAACAAGGTGTTCTTCTTTGACTGCAAAATTTGAAGGTGCAGGGGGAGCTCCTGGTATTGGAATTTGAGTTATTTTGTAGCCTGCTTGATAGTAGATATCCCCACATTGACTGCACATATATTATTTACACGGGCTCTCTGTTGTAGTCCCCTCTGACATGGTTGCTATGCGAGCTAGGGTGTGCAATTTACATTCCTTCCCATATGCTTCCTTTGCCATGGCTAGTTCTTGCTTGTATGCTTCCAGTTCAGACTTTAGGAACTAATTTTCTTGCAAGACAGAGGCCATTGTTGGTTCTGGTTGAGGGATGACTGGTTCTTGCGTAGAAGTCACAGGAATGGCAGCTAATTCTTGTGTTTCAGCTTCTTGATGTAAGGAAAGTAATGTCGCAGCACCCTGGACCTTTGATTCCTGTATTTCAGTATCGGTATCAGTAGTTGGTTCTTGTGTTTCAACTGTAGCTGGTTCTTGTGTGGAAGCTATGGCTGGTTCTTGTGTGGAAGTTGTAGCTAGTTCTTGTCTGGCAACTATGGTTGGTTCTTGTGTTTCAACCACTGAATGAGTAGCTGGTTCTTGTGTTTCAGCTACTGAATGGGTAGCTGGTTCTTGTGTTTCAACTACTGAATGGGTAGATGGTTCTTGTGTTTCAGCTACTGAATGGGTAGCTGGTTCTTGTGTTTTAGCTACTTTATTTGAAACAGATGATGTCGTAATACCCTGGGCATTTGGTTCTTGTGTTTCAGTGCTCGTGGGTGGAATAGGCAAAGATTCCATCATTTGAGAGGTTAGAGGTGTACAAGGTATTAGTAGGATGGGTTGGGGTTCTAGGGTAGTGGCGATAATGGCTGGCCTTGTTGAGGCCCTTGTTCGTTTTTTTTGTAAGAAGGGTGGAAAGAAAGGAATTTGCTTTCGTTTACATGGGGGTTTTTACTCAATGATGGGGCAGGGAGAATTGTCTGGCTCAGAATCATCGCTAAGAATATGAATGGAAGGAGTGGATGATTCTAGTAAAGTGTGGGGCGGGCTTTGTATGGTAGGGGGGTTAATTGGACTGATTGGTTCTGTAGGCGGACTACTAGGTACTTCTGGAGAATCTGGAGGGTTTTGCGGTTGTTGTTCCTGGAGATTTTCAGGAATTTCAATAGCTTCTTGGGGGTTTATGGGTGGGTTGTTTAGTGGAGGGTTTTGTTGGGAAAAACTGCTTTGGATAAGCAGTTGGATGAGACGGTGATGGGTGAGTGAAAGGGAGGGATTTTTATACTTTTTACAGTAGTGTGACATATTTTTAAGACAACCAAGCAAATAATAAGGAATGTTCACCAGTCTATTATGTCGTAAATGAGACAACATGACAAAATCGTGCTGGTAGACTACCTGGTACCGGCCTTCGCAGGTAAGGTAGTGTTTGATGAATTTTGCAACTTTTGTCCATGGAGGCGGCAACGAGCTGAGTCGGACACCCTGGCATTTAGGCTCAATTTGTTCCCCTGGCAAGAGGAAATCCTGCTGGGCATTCAGGATGACGTGTTTGCGGCTGAACATGCAAATTCCATTGGTAGGGAGACCCAAAACCTGTGATATATCTTCTTCTGTAACTAAAATCTGAACCCCTTGAACAATGGAATAATCTTCCTGGAGATTTTGAGCAAACTAGAGAACCTGCTGTTGATCATACCACTGGAGTCTCTGAAAATAACAGAGCCATCCTGCCTGCAGAAAAATTTGATAGGCTACTAGATAGTGTTCTAGCAGGGATATTGTGGCAGGTTCATACCATATAACAGAGACTCCCATATCTATCAGCTCAGTAAAATACACCGTCAAAGAGTTGAGTAACAGCTTCTGTGTAGAGTAAGTTTTTCGAGTGGAGGCATGCAAATGGTGGTGAAACAAATGAACGGATGGTAAAGTAGGAATGGTGGTGGTGAATTTGTGTGAAATGATGGTATAAAAGTTTGAGATGTCCTCCCCCCCCATCAAGTGTGGCTAATAATTATTTCACTCGAGTGGTCATAATGAATTGGAATCTTCTCATTAACTATAGCTTAACTGTATTACATAAAATTTATATACCTCGCCTTACCTTCTAATTCGTGCTGCAAACAAAATATAATGTCTATCCATGATAGTTTTGCAGTGGTCATGGCAGAGACTTTTGATTTGTTAGATGAATTGTATCAAGGATTTGTTGACTGGAAGGAAAAAATGTAGTATGAGAGAACAAAATCTTGTTGATAGATAATGTTGAAAATTTGATGTTTTAGCAACAGAAAAGAAGGGGTGAAACAATTGTTGGATGGTATTGTTTCGTCAATAGAAATGGTGAAGAATTGCCAGACTGTAGAGAAACATTGCTGACAATGGTGTTTCAGCAACAGAAAAGAAAGGGGCGAAACAATTGCTGGATGGTGTTGTTTCTTCGATGAGGAAATGTGAAGAGCTACTAGACAGTGGTGTTTCAACAATGGAATAAAATGGCAGAAGTTTGCTGACAATGGTGTTTCAGCAATAGGGAAAAATGATAAAAGGTTGCTGACAGTGGTGTTTCAGCAATAAAAAAGAGAGGGCGAAACAATTGTTGGACGGCGTTGTTTTGTCAATTGGGAAACTGTGAAGAATTGTTGGACTGTAGTGTTTTGGCAATAGGGAGAAGGAGAAAATTTGTTGTGAATGGTGTTTCAGCAATGGGGAGAATGGTGAAAGGTTGTTGAACAGTGATAAGGGAAAAAGGTGTGGGGTTGCTGACAGTGGTGTTTTAGTAATGGGGAAAGTCAAAAATTCGTTGAACAGTGGTGTTTCAGCAATGAAGAAACAACAAAGAGTTGCTGATAGTGGTGTTTTAGCAATGAAGAAAGAGAAAAGGGTTGTTGACAGTGGTGTTTCAACCATGGGGAAATCTTGTCTCTTCGTGAAGTAGGATCGTCCTTTTCTAGTGGCCTGTGCTTTGATCGGGAATCTGCAAAAATTGATTGTAACATGGTATTTCTTGACAGGGATTATTAGTAAATAAAATCTAATCTAATACTAAAGAAATTAACTTAAAAGAATTAATTTCAATGAGGGGTAGAAGCCCCCTCTAAGAAGAGGTAATGGGAGTTTGCCACACATGTGGCCTTAAAATCTTCTTTGGAAATAGGGTGTTGGTACAGACGGAGCCGATGACCATTTACAAGTAACCGTGTTTTTGAGTCATCGATTGTTAGGAGCCTTACTATTCCATTGGGGAAAACAGTGTCTACTTCGTAAGGTCCAAGCCATCTTGTACGTAGTTTCCCTTGAAATTCTTTGAACTAAGAGTCATACAGTAGGGCCCAATTACCTTTTTGGAACTGCTTATTCTTGATAGTTTTTTCATTCCATTTTGATCTTTGCTTTTGAATTATAGCTGTCTGATGAATGACATCTAGTCTTTTCTCATCCAATTCATTAAGTTGCTGCAACCTGGCTTTCTGTGCATCGGTCAAATCAAGGTTGATAGCTAAAGCAATCCTTAAGGTTTTTATTTAAAATTCCACAGGAAAGAAAACACTCTTTCCATAGACTAATTCATAGGGAGAGAATCCTGTAGTATTTCTCCAGGTAGTTCTGTAGGCCCATAATGCTTCAGGGAGCCTGTAGGACCAATCCTTTCTGTTTTCCTTAACTATTTTTGTGAGAATGGATTCTATTACTTTGTTTGTGCTTTCCACCTGTCCATTGGCTTGGGGGTGGTATGCTATAGTCATTCTATGTTGAATATGATATTTTTGAAGGGTGGATTTGAAACCATGAGAAGTGAAAGGAGGTCCTCCATCTGTAACTAATTCTCTTGGCACTCCAAATTTGATGAAGATGTCTTTATTTAAGAAATTTATAACTTCTCCTTCGGTCGCTCTGTGGAGTGCTTTGGCTTCCATCCATTTAGTCATGTAGTCTGTGCAGACCACTATGTAAACTTTTTGATTGGATGGGGGGTTAATGGGTCCTACAAAGTCTAAGGAAGTTTGATGGTGCATTACATAGTCCAAATGGGAGGAATCTATAAGCAAAGGTTCCCCAAGGACTAGTAAAAGTGGTTTTATCTTGATATTGAGGTGCAATTTTGATCTGATTATACCCACTGAAACCATCTAAAAATGAGAAAAATTTCTTCCTTGACAAATTATCTAACACCTGATCAATGAATGGTAATGGAAAGTGATCTTTTTGAGTAGCTTTATTTAACGATCTATAATCCACACATACTCTCCATTTCCCATTTTTCTTAGGAACTATTACTAATGGGGACACCCATTCACTGTCTGATATAGGATATATAAACCCTGCATTGAGCAATTTTTGAAGTTCTTCTTTGAGGATTTATCTTAGATTAGGGTTCATTCGTCATTGAGATTGGCAGATTGGTCGAAAATCTTCCTTAATATATATTCAATGAGTACATAATTCAGGAGAGATTCCTTTCATATCTGTATAATCCCATGTGAATGATTCTTTATTTTCCAGAAGTAACTTCATTAATTGTTGTGTTTCAACATCTGTCATATTAGGGTTTATGTTCAGTGTTTTTCCAGGTTCAATTTCTACTGGTATGCTTTTAGAAGAGATGGTGTTAGATGTTTGAGGTGGGCTTTCCGATTTGAGGTTTTCTTGATTATTAGACTCCAACAGTGCAACTAGTTGGTTATGAGTTTCTGGAGTCATGGAGGAGGGTTCGCAAATAAAACTTTTAATTACTTCATCCTCAGTGGAGTCTTTAAGGCTTAGAGCTTGTCTGATAGTCAAAAGGGGTTGATTAAGTTGATCATCAAAGTCTACCCATACTGAATTATCATTATTAATCAGGGGTGTAGCGTGAGGGTAGAGGGTTAGTTGTTTAGTTTTGTAACCATTGGAAATTGTCATTGATCCTGTCTATAGCTGATAAAAGCATTTGTTGTGGCTAGCCAAGGCCTACCCAAAATTAGAGGGTGGCCCCCCAACTTTGTTTTGGGCTGTAGTACCACAAAGTCAGCTGGATAATTCCAAGATTCCACTGAGATAATTAGGTCTTCAATGACTCCCTCTAGTTTAATTGTGGATCGGTCAGCTAATTCTAGGATAGTTGGGGTGTCTTTGACTTCATTTTGCAATTGTAGCAGTTGTAAGGTTTCTAGAGTCATGATATTGATATCGGAACCTAGGTCTACTAGGAATCGAGGGATTATCATTTTTCTAACTTGTACTGAAACGATAGGGTGGCCAGGATCACCATATTTAACTGGGGGGGATTTACCTGACATTAGTGCAGACAAGTCTCCCATGACATGGACTGTGAGGGGATCCTTAATTTTCCTACTAGGATTTTTAACACAAATGTCTCACATCATCCTGGAATAGATTGGTACGTCTCAGAGTGCTTGTAGTAGAGGAATTTTGACATACAAATT
>JASDQU010109030.1:1441-17411 GCA_032191745.1 Picea mariana | reverse complement strand
TAACAAAACAAACAAAATAAATCTTTTTATTATTTTTTTTTTGTAAATAAGAGTGTAACTATATTAAAAGCTTCCAAAAATCAGGTCAAAATACAGAGTTATCCTGCCCGCATTTACTGGACTTCCCCATCTATGAGGAAACCAGTCCAGCCGACCCTCTAAGCATTGGTCTATTAAGTCATGAGCAAAATGGAAAAGGGTGCTAAAATGTCTGTGAATTACATTCTAAACCTAGACATTATAAATTTGGACACCTGGACACTAGACAAAATAAACTTAGACACCTGGGTGATAGCTTGGCCAGGTGGCCGAAAGGTCGCCGAGCCAAGGCTCTTCCTCGATGTACGTTGTCCCGTTGCTCCAATTCTCATCATCCTCCTGGTTGTGCTCAGCTTCCTTGGCTTCGTCCTCGTGCCTCTCCATCTCCCTGCTAATGACTGATGGGCTTGTCACAGGTTGTTGATCGCTGTTCCCATCGAGCTCGGGGTCTCCCTCTGGGGAAGCTTCCTCAGGATCCAGGAACAAGGCATCATGCATGGACACAAGAATTTGGAGGAATTCTGCCACCTTAACTTCCGTGGCTTCCACACGATAATGCAGAGCCGCCACCTCCTGCCGCAGTTTGAAAACCAGGGTGTGCAGTATGGCTAAATTATCCCGGAATTTCTCTCCGTCAAAGGATGCCTGGTGTCGAGGTGCTGCTGTACTGGGTTTTTTCTGCTGGGCTTGGCCATGGTCTAAGTTGCAGGCAGAAGTTTGGGAGGGCCCAAGATCATGGAGAAGCCGAAATAGGGAGATTGGAGTTTTCGGAATGATGGCCATGGAACCGAGTTGCGGGGCTTGCAGGTTGATCAGAGAGGAGACTGATTGGTGGCGAGGGGAGGAATCATCCGAAGTTGTGTCTGGAGGAATAAGCGAGGGCCTTTGAGGCTTCCATGGAGCACCCCACCGCAGTCTGCCTCGTGGCCTCGTCATGTGATGGTCATTGCAAATTGCAAGAAGAGCAGAGGTCGACGAGCGTAGGGGGAGGATAGGGTCTCACTCGCAGCAGAGGACAAGAATAGGGTGGAATTCCAACTTTGGCAGAATGAGCTCAGCTATCAACGAACAAAGGTGAACCATTTCCATTATAACCCAATGCATTCAAAACTTGCAACCAAAGGACTACTGCATAAATGTAGCTCATATCCACTTAAACGCAATTAAATAGCAGGTGGGGTGACGGGTTGTGGCACATGCCCAACATGTGATGCCATGCCACGGTGCACAGTACCCTCATCCTCTTCCTGCCACGATAGCCCATTTGACACCCCATCCGGAGATTTTTATTATTATTATTATTATTGTGTTTTTTAAATTATTATATGTACATATTAATAACAATACAAATTCTAAACTAAAAGTTTGCTGGATTGTGAAATCAACAGAGAATGACACTTCTCTCTTCATCCAAGCCTAAAATAATAGTGTCTACCCTTATCGCCTTCAACTGTGCTTTGTGTGCGAGATTGGAAAAATTATCTAACATACTAGACATAGATGCATCCTGCATGAGAGTTTTACCAGGTTGTTACCATTTTTCCCTGCATGTTGCATGCTCTGTTGAAGTTGCTCAACCATCTGATTGAAAGATGGATCCTTGGCTCTATCTGCTCTGCTAATTATTTTATGCTAGAATCATTAAGTAGACAAACATTGCATTGCAGAGAAATCAAATGGGTTGGCTATGTATCTCCCACGTTGAAAAACTGACCATCCCAAAATTGAGTTTTTTTTATGGTCCAAAAAATCAAAACTTCTCTCAAACCACGCAAAAGTTTCAAAAACCACTCATGAGTCATCTAAATGAGACTCTTCTGCACAAAACCCATGTTCCGTATTTTCAAACTTCATCATTGTTTGCTCATAAATTTCATCCGAAGTTGATTGTCTGCAAATGCACGTTAATTGACGGAAAATAATAATTTCCAAAGAAAATACAAATATTATTGTTCATCCAGAAATAACTGATAAAAATTTCTTGGAATGAATTTTCCAAAAAATTAACGAATATAATGCAATGGGTGTAGAACATTGATGCATTGGGCATTTATCCAAGCTTATCAGAAGAAACCTAGCAAGCTATGGAGTAAGAAAAATAATGTCACCAACGGGATTCAAATTCAGCAACAGTTGGTTAACAAATCAAGGCTTTAGATTGAATGCAAGAATCTGATGAACAAATCTCATTTTTGAAGATGTGAGAAGATAATGATAGATCATAGAAATCATGAGAAATATCAAACAAGAAGGGTAAATCATTTTCTTTTATTGTGCAACAACCATCATTGGAATAGGTGAATTTTATTTTTATTTTTATTATATATAGATATATATATTGGTTGAGATTTATCATGGAGATCTTCATTTAATTTTTTTTTTCATTTTTTTTTTTTTGAACGAAAACCCTCCTCTTTAATTGTTTTGGACTATCACTCTACTCATCACACCCTAGTTCCAGACCATGATTTAATACCTGGAATATATATTTTTGATTTTATAAATCATAACAGTCCACATATTTTGGTGATTTAATACCTGAAATATATATTTCTGATTTCAGAAATCATAACAGTCCACATATTCTGGCCCAGGAAACTCCAACTAGACTATTACCGTCAGTTATAAAATGATGGCAATGATTTCCAGTGCAGTGTTTAGTCTAGGTTTTACATTTTCATCGGAGGCAAAATCTTCTTTAATAAAGCTCATGTTGAAAGGGTGTGGTGTAACATCGAACAAATACTTCACATTGCTACAAACTTTTGGATGAAAGCTACTTCTCAAACCCTATGAGCACAGGCATTCAAAATTTCTACAAAGATTCCAATTTGGTGTCTAGTCATAAAACTTATCAGAAAAAGTTTTCCAAATATCTTAGATCACAAAGAAATCAAGGTGAGATGAAGCCCAATATGAGAATGCAGAAATGTTCAAGTAAAATTTTCTATTGTGAAGGTGTATGGATAAAAAGTGTGGGTAGTGTTACTGTGGGTTTTACATAGGCAGTGCAACGCAAATTGCAAGTGGGATGCATTGTTTCAGTCATTGGTTTTGGTTAAGAGTCATTGTTTCATCATGTAAGGACAAAAGATTTATTTTTATCTTGTTCACCTAATGTTTTATTTTTATTTGTAGATTGAGGATGGACATGCGACAAAGATTTTTATTATTTTTTTATTTTTCTTTTAATTTTTACATTTGTTTCAAAAACAAAAACTTGAAAAATGTAAAACATTCTTTTTTTTTTAGCAAATGGAGTAAACACATTTAAAAATTGGATACGAAACATAGATTAGGAAATTGTTTGTATCGTCAACAATAAAAGTTAAAATTGTTCCTGAAAACATTAGAGACATCCTATTTTTTGATCCTCGCAATCGCTCGAAGCGTAGAGGAGAGCATACTTATTCTAAAACAAAACAAAACTGAAAACAAAATCCTACCTACACTACGCTAATTAGAAATGAGAGGTTGGTTACGTATAATCAAACAACCAATGTAGCCATGCATGTAACAGTAATAAAAATATGTTATCTTTCAATTTCACAATTGACAGTCGGTAATATGTATGAATGTGTGAAATTAGTGGTTGAAATTGTAAATTAAAAAAAGAAAAAGAAAAACTAAATGAATCTAACCTAGTACTTTCTTGAAACCAACGTTCGATCAACTTTTCGTAGGCATAATTTGTCTTACTCAGATCATGTTGCAGCTCCTCACTGTCCTCCTCACCCTCTTGCGCGCCTAATGATTCTTCATTAAACATGCAAGGTTATTCATATGTTGATTATTCGTTCGCCTCAGAAGGAGTGAATAAGATTTCGACTGCTGTTAAGATCTCCTCTTCCAGAGAAGAGGATTCCCCGACTTTTTCTAGGATCTGAGTGAGTTGTTTCAAGATTAAATTCATTGTTAAATCATGTTAGAAAAAAAAAAGGATTCTTACAACACCCAAAACCGAAAAAAAAAACTTGAATAAAAGCACTCTTACTGAAATGGAAAATAATTACTCTTCATAGTTGCGGAAATTAAAATGTTTCTGATAGTTGGTAGGGACAGTGAGGAATCTACACCGAAGCATCTCTATGACCCTTAGAACCAACACATGTAGATCACACTTGCAGAATTGAAATTTACACTAACTTGCAGGAATTGAAATTTACACTAACCTACATGTCTTTACCCATANCCTACATGTCCTTACCCATATGTCACCTCAGAGTTAGGAGCATGTCTAATTACACTTGCATGAAAAAGAATCTAAACTACCACACTTGCAGGAATTGAAATTTACACTACGCTACATGTCCTTACTCATATGTCACCTCAGAGTTAGGAGAATGTCTAATCACAGTTGCATGAAAAAGAAATCTAAACTCCAATCGATTGTGCTTCCACAACAACAATGCAAAAATTTGGTCTCTAAATATGTCCTAAAAACAACCTTTATGCATCAACCAAAGGTAGGTGCTGGCACAAGTGTTTTACTTGTCGCCTACATAGGTTCTTACCTTCCGTTTTCAATACCCAGCCTCCAGAGATGCAACGCCTGTAAAGGAACAACGATCGTAAAGGGAACGATAGTTGTTCTATTCAAAGGAACAACACGACCTACAAAAGGAACAACAATCAAAACAAAAGGAACAATAGTCGTTACATTGGGCCGAACTAATGTTGAATTAATTGCATTGTAGTATTTACCCAACTATCTAATTTGTCAACCCGGGGTTTGTAAACTGATGAAGCACACACAAAGTATATGAAAGTTTGAAGAGGGACTAATCTAATCTAATGTTTAAGCTACAACTGAAATTGAATCATTAATCTAACACACGACTGAAATAGAATCATTAATCTAACACACGAATTGGAGTTGAATTAATCTAGTTTCATAAATGAAATTAATCTACGAATGAGAAATTGCATGAAGGAATTAATCTAGAAATGGAGAACTACATGAAGGAAAAGCAACTACAACATGTGGAGAATTGAATGACACAACAACATATGTGAGTTCACGCCATTGAAGCAATCTTCTATTACAATAACCAAATCAATCTTCATAACAAAATAATAAAAGTGTGAAAACCAAAACCATGAATCAAAGCTAAGAATCCCTTTCTCTTTCGAATCCTAATGACTACCATTAATGACTACTCTAATTCTCTACTTACAACTTAATTGAATTCTAATTGTTCCTAATTGAATTCTCATGAAGAGAGAGCACTCTTTTTTATACATGAGATCCTTGAAGATAAGATAACCATCTCATTATTACAGATCCACTTTTCTCTCAACCTATTTCCCATTATTACAAAATATAATCCCTTCAAATCCTCACACATATCTCTCATATATATTATTCCAACCAAATCTCCATGATCTTCTCCTTGGAATGGGATTGAATTATCTCCTCAAATATTGAAATGGTGGAGGAAGTATTTGAGAAGTCCTTTTAATTAATCCTTCACATATTCCTACACATTACAAAGCTCACACATATTTGAGATATCTATGAAAACGTGTCAATTTTCTAACATTTAATCACAAATTCCTTTTAAATACTAAAATGAATAAAGTGGAGAACAATAAGGTGAAACCTAAGTATATTTATGGAAATGATATCATGAAAGGTTAATGGGGCGATGAAATGTGAAGAATAATGAAGGGAAAGGTGGATGAGAATAGGACATTTCTGATCCCCAACACATGGCTTACCACAGGGTTCTCATGGCTCAACAATAGCCATTTTTCATGCTTTTATAGCTTGACAACCTTTTAGCTCAACTAAAGTTAGGGATGAAGGTTACTCTCCTTCTCCTAGTACATAAATAGTTAGGGACAAAGGTTAGTCTCCTTATCTAGACTCAATCATAGATAAGGATGAAGCTTACTCTCCTTCTCCCAAGTCAATCTCTATTTCCTGCGATTGGAACATACTCTTTTTCACGGTTCTTCCTTGAACCCGAGAGCTCAATATCTCATCTCTTCACTTTTTGCAAATCCTTTCGTTTCACCTACATCACAGGTATACAAAAATTCATGAGACATTATAAATTTTAAATTCAAAATTTTCTTGTAATTTTGTCACCTATAGATTTCCAAATTCCACATTTTGTTTCCATATTTGTTTCGTACAGGAAATAGGTTCATAATTATGGGACTTTCCGTCCCATAGATGTTTGTCTTAGAAGGCAATTGGTCTTCCTTATGGACTTACAATGCTTCCATATCCAAGACCCCTTTTCTTTCTGCACTTTCAACTTCAATCAACCAAACAAATTGTTAGCTTTTCCATGCACATACATTTTTATTGCACCTTTATAACGTCATCACAAACAATTTCATAATTGTGCATACTAATAATCAAATTAACTTTCTCAAAAAGGAAATAGCATTCCTTGCAGTCATGGATGATTTTAGGGGCTAAATTTCGCTCATGGGCTAATTTTCCATGGTTTTTCCAAAAATGAGATTCGCTATTTTAAAAATGATTTGCCCAAATTCTATAGGATAAAATTATTTTACCTTTAAAATCACCAAAATTTTATAAAAACTATACAAAATACTTAGAAATTTAAATATTTTTACAAAAATATCGCCAAACATTTATAGTTGACATATGAAGGATTAATAAGATTCGCCAAGGTTTCTACATTTTAAAATAATTTTCCATCCTTAAAATCATCCCTACTTGTAGTTTGGCTCAATAGGAAATTGGTCTTCCTTATGGTCTTACAATACTTCCATATCCAAGACCCATTTCCTCCCACAATTTCAACATTCCTCATCCAAACAAACTATTAGTCTCACATTCGTCCATGTATATATATTGATATTCAAAACCATGCATACTAACAGTTCATCACATATATTTTAAGGATACAAAGAAAAACGGATACATCATCCCTTACCTATGCATCATTTCATCCTACCAAATTTTTCAGAATGTAATTCAGATATCAATTGACCTTAATGAATGTGCCAACGTTTGTGGCCACATTCATACCCAATGCACCTTTGCACTGATTTTAAGTTTCCCACACTTTACGACAACTACTTTTTCATGGTGCATTGGATCTTAGCCAAGATTTTCACCATATGGTTTATTTATTCCCATTCATTGTTACAGCAAGATTATGCTTCCGGCTACAGGATGATCCCAATTCCAATTCAGTACATATGAAACTACAAGTTTCACATGAATGCCTTTAAGAATTCCTCCTTCATTAATAACCAGTGTGCCAACACTCATGGCCACCCAAATTTGGTTTTCTCTAACACCTATACAATGTAAGTAGAAATGTTGGAAGTTCCTCCTTCCTCAATGGAAATCCATTGTCTGGCCTTTATGCAAACATGCATTTCTTGGAAGCAATTCCATGCAACATGATATCTATGAGCACTTTTGTTTCCAATTGTTCCTTAATTGGTCCATGTATTCATGACATATCAGTTCACAAATTCTTCTGAGGATTACAATCAGTCTTTACTACCATTGGTTCACACCTCCATCATTCAGTTTCTCCTTCCTCAACCATACCCTACTTGGGTATCCAAGGCATAAAACTGCCTTTCAACGTTCCATACATAACATTAAGAGCGTAAAATGCTTCAGAAGGGATTCTTACCTAATACCTTCATACCTTGTGCCACATAGGCATGAAAATTTTTATACCTGTTTTGGATGTTAGCACCCCCTTTGATATTACTCCAACAGTGGTGCTCCATGGGGACTTTTAAATTCACTTCAACAATATTTCAACAAGAACCTTCTCATAGTCATCCTTTGATTGAGGTTGTTCATTATTGGCAACTTTATTTCTCAACGGTTCCAATCTATTTCTTTCTACACATGACATACAACATAACCACATTAGTCGTCATGTAAATTAAAAATTCAAGTACCATAACATTCAATTAATAAAACATTTCCAGACATGTCCTATCATATCCGTATGAACTTCATCACATTATCCTTAATGTTTTCATATGTGAAACACAACAGTTCTCAATTGCGTCTACAGTAATAGAACCATCATCAGTATGGTTTCAAAACCTTTACTTTCATCAATGTACTAGCTTTCTCATCCCAGGGAAAAACATAATACACAGCAAGAAAGAATTGAGTCTCTCCCCTTCTTCAAATTCTTTCTACATTGCCTGGGACTTTTCAACCCAACTGAGTTATTTCTAAGGCCTCACTGTCTTTTCTCTTCTTTTGCAATTCACTCCCTCTTGGGATCTTCCTATTCTTTTCCTTGAGAAGCCTTGGTTAAGCCTCGCCCTAACCTTTCTGGACTACAACAACATGCTTTAATAAAAAACTTTTTGTTCATAATGGATCATGAACCTGTGCATTCTGCACATTACCATTCAGTTATGAGAATGGTCAATACTCATTTATTATCCTTCTATTCATTACATGATGTTTTTCAAAATGTAATCCAGAATTCTAGTATATATATATATATATATATATATATATATATATATAAGCTTGTGGCTCACTACTTAATTTGCAGCAGTCATTAAGGTTGTGACTTTGTTTTCCCGACATATTCTTTATACAGTTTCTCGACAAGCAACTCCTTCATCATGCAACTTCCTTATTTCATATCCATCATTATTTGTGATGGCCTCAACCTTGAGTTAGCTTTAGCAGTTTACCAAACATGCCATAAGGAATATAAACATGCATCTTTGTCATGTACCCAAATTATGTATCCATACATATTTTGGTTTTGTTAACTTACATCATACATGTGCATCATTTTCACATTTAATATCATTCATACCTAACTGGTATTAATATCAGGCTTCATATTAGGAATCTCCACAATGCAATAAACCCATGCACTCGAGCATAATTAAACATGGATAAGTATTCATCATGCTATCTTATTGCTTGCACCGTTTTCCATGTCATTCACACACATGAACATATCAGGCTTCTATATCCTTTTCCCAAGGATCTTCCAACCATCCGTATGATCATGTATACACATTCATGTATCAGTAGGCACATCTCTTGCACCTTTTTACCTCATCCATTCACTTGATAGTTTAATTTCACCATTAGTGCCCATTAGTTTGGGATTTCAATCACTTACAAGACTAATATCACAGTCATATCTCATATTGATGTTTCCTTTTCTCAAGGCAATAACCAACTAGGGTCACTTTACTCTTCATGCCACAACATCTAGCAAGAAAACCTTCTTGCCTCATCATCCACAGGGTTTTACCCATCTCACTTATCTCTGGTCATGAGGAGTTATATACTTTGATTTTTTAATATAAAGAAATAATTATAACTGCCAAGGATCCTTCCTGATCCTATCAGATTCCTTTAATCGCACAAGGGTATTAACCATTATATAATCCACCATCATCAGTGCCTGAATTTCCAACTGCCCATGCTTAGAAACAGTGTTATGAACACCAGGTCATCCGTCCTTCGGGATTCAGCTACTCCTGAAAGAACCATGCCACCTTCAACTATCCACATTCAAGTCTTATTATAAATGTTAATTAGCATATCCCTACTCTGGTAAGAGTAGTTATCACTTTGAACAAGGGTTAAAGAAATTATCCTACTGAAATTCAACAAGAATTCCCAAAATCACAGGTTCAACCTGCAGTCCTTCTCTTTAATAAGTAAATTAAGATAACAATACCTCCTTATGCAACTTGTACATGAGCCTAAAAAGGCCAAGTGTTGTAACCATGCTCTAATAAAAAATTATAATGCACCCATAACGGGGCATAAAAAAATTATCTTTTCTTAAAGGAAAAAATCTCCATTCATGGTTCCTAATTTGGAAGGTTAGGGAACTAGTCTGACTTCGAGGTCAAGGATCTTTGATTCTGAAGCCAAACAATTCTTTATGAAATTGATGGTCTTGTTCTGTAGTTAAACACATAACCTTTCATCTTCTTGGTGCAATTTTAAGGGCACCCACAACCTTCTATCTACGCGTTCTAGTGCTCTTTAGTCCACGGGCGCTAGCTCCTCTTTAGTAGCCCCTTCCTTCATACGATGCTAGGCAGTGCCCTTGTGCTAATGTGTATTGTAGGTGAAGGCAAGAGTGGTTTCCAACCAACCTACTTTTCACCCTGCAATCCTTCTTGTGTTGACACGTACCCCATTACTAACATTGTGGTTGAAATTGCGGTCCGCTTAAGGAATATTATCGTCGAAGCATGTCCTGGCCCCACAATCCCTTCTATCCATCGATATCCGCACCTTTGGTCCTTCCTGCGATCAGTGATTATTATTAATATATGTTTCTCTCTTCTTTCCTCCTTCCACGCATCTCCATATATTTCTACGATCTATCGACATGTAATTCCCCTCTACACCATCCACTCTCCTCTATGTGGCAATCTACCAGAGTGGAAGATCTTTTGCCACTTGTTCCCTTGAATCTATGTCTAGGATCTCCTCCGTGAGTCCAGCCTTTGGGAATCTCAGATCTCAAATCCTTTTTCTTCTCTTCTAATACACAAAATCCTACCACGTGTCCTCTTAGATCGAATGACCTAGGATTACATCGGGTCTTTACCTGGATTTCATAGATCTTCGCAACATCTCCTCCTTATCTGACGGCTATAAATCACTTCGGGACTTTAACCTGAGTGTTCATATCTTCACCATGTCTCATCTCTTGATCTGACGATTGTAAATAACTTCGAATGATCTGACGAATTTGATCTGCTTTATCTCTTTGGACTTCATGAATATCAAATCTCAACTAAGAGATTCAATACAATTTTCCCAGAGCTCACGATCTCATGCCATGTGTCCACCTTCGCATCGACGACTCTCTTCGTTTCCAGGACTTCAGCCTTCAATTATTTCAAATCTCAACAACCACAAGTCTCCGTAGTGAATCCTTTTAGATTTCATGATCTTATGACACCTGTCCAACCCTAGATCGACGACTATTGTTCGCTTCGGCTGTTCGGGCTTCGACGATCTCAAACCTCAACTTCTCCTTTGATTTTCTTCTAGAGTCGATGATATTTCTCCATCTACCCCTTTCTGTATTTGACGGTCTATATGTACTTCGGTTCTTCGGGCTTTGGCTATTTTAGTTCTCAAACTGAAACTCTAGTGTAACTTTCCCCAGAGCTCGCGATCTGGTGACAAGGTTCCCCTCACATATTGATGGCTCTCATATCTTCGGTTGTCTATGATTTGGGTGTTTCAATGTTACACCTTCACCTCCTTCTAGATCTCTCATCCTGTTGACAAGTATCCCCTCTCAATCCAATAGTCCAGATCTGTTTCTTCCCTTTGGCTCTCTACGCTTCAGGAATATCAAGTTTCAAACCTTAAGAGATTCTCTCTCCTGTGAATATGAGCGTTAAGACACATGCACTTCTTTCTGGATCCAATGATAGTTGACCCTCTGCACTCAGATCCAATGGATGAGATATCTTCTCCTCTCCTGTGCTATCCTTTTTCACTAGGCACTGATCCAACGAATCAGGCTTCCCCTTACAACCAATCTGACGGTTAGTGTTTCTCCTCCTCATGAGCTTTAGACTTCTCCTGAATTGGAAGATTTCAGATGTCTCGACCTTCGATGTACTTCCTGCGAGCCCTAATGTATGGGTCTCAACTTCCATTTTCCCTCCCGAGCTTATGAACTTGAAACAAGTTCGCCTCTTGGACCTCGTCTGCACTTCTAAAAAGAGCTAGTCTCTTATGAGCTTGGTCCTTAGCAAATTTCGAAATCCCACGTACTCCTTACGTAAATCTGCCCATGTTAGATCGACGGTCCACAACCTTCCTCGATAAAATAGTCTATATCACATGGCAACTTTGGGATTCAAAATTTTAATCGCACTAACGTACAATTCTCCCATCACGCAAACATCGAAATCACAGATCCGATGGTCAAGGTGGGTCCTGATAGATCCTTGGATCTATGGTCCAGATCGCATCACGAATTTGGGTTTTAGAGGATCCATCCCCTTCACAATGATTACCAATATTCGTCGATGTTGCGAAGACTGAAGGAGTTGAGCCATTAACGCTTGTGCTCCTCCTTCAAATCTAACGGTCGTGATAGACCTCAGATCCTTCCGAATGGATATCGTCCGTTCATCTTCCAAATGAAAGGATATTCCCTTTCGATACTTGAGTCTCTCTATCCTTCCTAAGCTTCATCAGTTATGAAGTATTTAAGGGAGTTACACTCTTTCTCCTGGGCTTAACACTTATAAGGGTCTTCTACACTATTCTTGCGCTCCTTCATCAAGTCTAGAACTTAAGTGGTTCTCGGTCTTTTCTTTCCTCGCAGAGATCCTGTGCATATCTGCACTACTTCTCCTGAGCTTAACCAACTCTGTCCTCCAAGGGACTCATAATGACTAGGAGGGTCTACATGCATACATGAAACTGTACCCAAGGCCGACGAACTCATAGTTTGTGGCTCTATCTTAAGACACCACAGAACGAAAGCATTTACGAGTATAAAAACACATCCAATTCATAAAGTTTCCTACTTTCCTAATTACACAATCAAACAGGAATAAAAGGAATATAGTATAATCAATAAGCACACATACCCATCCCTGTAACATTCAATGGATATCCAACTTTAATTTGTAGTACCACTTAAATACACAAGATATGTGATTACTTATCTATTATAGGTGGTAGCCAACTAACTGAATGTGGGTGTTCATCCTTCCACGTGACCATAGGCTCAGAGGAATTCATTCTTAGTACTATGGACACCCTTGTGCCAAGCCATGATATCACCAGGGAACTCTCGCGGTTCTCAAGGATTCTTTCTCTATTTCAGCTTCTGCTCGGGTTCTGTTCTCTGAAACTTCTAGATATTTCTTTCTCTGCCATGGCCCTGGGTGCGATTTATCAGATGCTGACTTAGCATCAATCTCGTGACCTCCTGTTAATCACCCATTGGAGAGTTCTCCCCTATTATCCTTATTTATTTTTATTATGTCATTTTCCCCAATATCATTCTCGACCCATTCCGTTCCTTTTGTCAGAAGGGAACTCAGGTCAGCTTGGTCTGTCATACCCAGTGATACTTTGGGATGACATTCTACAGTCAGACCATACTCCCATTCATGGGAGTGGTTTATAATTCAACCACTAGTCCTTTCTTCAATAACTGGTTTCTTTCCTTGGGATCTGAAGGATATATATTATCGTAATCAACGGAATTTGGGGTTATTTGATATAATGACCCTCTCTTATAGTTTTCACATTCCTTCCTCTAGTGATATCATGGCTAGTAATTTCAAGGCTTCACCTCCAAAGTCGGTTTTTGGCAACTCAAACAATAATACATTTACAATGTCCACATGCCTTAGCATGGTAATCCTATTTTATGATTAATTACAAGATGGGGGAAACAGCGTTGTTACAGACCATAATGGTCTGAAGTATTTGTTTTATCAGCCTAGTTTGAATGCT
This sequence comes from Picea mariana, assembly GCA_032191745.1. Classification (NCBI taxonomy): domain Eukaryota; kingdom Viridiplantae; phylum Streptophyta; class Pinopsida; order Pinales; family Pinaceae; genus Picea; species Picea mariana. The sequence goes on along the minus strand of JASDQU010109030.1, from coordinate 3,910 downwards.
AGACAGAGTAGATGGTTGGAATTCCTCTGTGAGTATGACTTTGATATCAAGCATATCAAAGGAAAGGAGAAACAATTGGTTGACACACTCAGTAGGAGAGTGCATGAACTTCATGCTATGACCATTATCATGTATCAGACAGATCTCAAAGGAAGAATTTATGAAGTTGCAAAAGAAGATTTGTAGTACATGGAATTGGTAACAAACTTGCAACAAGGTAAAATGCAGTAGAAGGTTGAGGATTATGAATTGGGAATTGATGGAATTATCTCATACAAAAATAGAGTTTATGTACTAGATTCTTTAGAATTAAGGTGTGTGATTTTAAAAGAGATGCATATTATGCCTAATGAAGGACACCCAGGATATCAGAAAACAATATCAATAGTTAAAAGCCAATATTATTGGCCATGCATGAAGAGGGAGATTTCTGATTTTATTGCTAAATGTTTGGAATTTCAAAGGGTCAAGGATGAGTATAGACACCCAGTTGGGTTACTATAGCCATTACTTAGGATTTCTCAGAACAAGCAAGCAACATGATGCAATCATAGTAGTGGTGGACAAGCTTACTAAATTTGCCCATTTCATTCCTATGAAGACTAATCATAAAGAAACTAATGTTGTTGATATTTATATGAGGGAAGTAGCACGTTTGCGTGGCATACCCAAGACAATTGTTTTTGATAGAGACCCAAATTTTACATCAAAGTTCTGGAAGGGGTTATTCAAAGGGTTCAAAACAAATCTGAACTTCATCACTGCTTATCATCCTGAGTATGATGGGTAGACAGAGAGGGTGAACCAAGTGATACAAGATATATTAAGAATGTATGTGATGGACAAACCATCTAAATGGGAATATTATCTACACTTGGTAGAATTTTCCTACAAGAATGGGTATCAAGAATCACTGAAGATGAGCCTGTTTGAAGCACTTTATGGTATAAAGTGCAACACCCTAGTAAGCTAAGACAACCCAACTGCTAGGGCAGTGGTTCAGCTAGAGTTTCTCAAGGAAATCAAAGAATTTTTTTTGAATATTAAGTGGAATTCAAAGGTTGTCCAAGACAGGAAGAAACTTTATGCTGATAAGAAAAGAACTCACAGGGAATTTAAAGTAGGGGATCATGTATTCCTGAGAGTGAAGGCCAACAAAATATCCTTGAATTTGGGAAATTGTTCAAAGTTGGTAGCTCGATATTTTGGGCCATTTGAAATCCTAGAGAGGATTGGTCTAGTAGCATATAAGCTTGCATTGTTTGCATGCATGTATATACATAATGTATTTCTTGTGTTATTTCTTAAGAAGTATGTACCTGATGCTAATCATGTTATTGATTGGAATGTGATTCAGGTGAAGAAGGAAAGCACTTTTCTGGTGCATCTAGTGCATATACTGGATCAGAAAAGCAAGAAACTCCGACATCGAGCTATAGGTCCTATAAAATTTTATTGGACCTAGTACAGTCCTGAGGACACAACATGCTATGCGGGTAGAGTACCCGCATCGTTTTGAATATTTTGAATATTTTGTTGATATTATGTAAATAAGTTGCAATGAGGACAATGAAAAAATAAGGGGAGGGGATTATAATACCCCAAGGTTGAGCCCCTATGAAATGTAATGATGATTGCAGGTTGGTGAGACAAGTAATTATAAGCTGGTAGACTTATGTTTTTATTAGGCCGAAGAGCCTAGATGTTAAGGTTAGTGGGCCTGATTTTTTTTATATGCAATTATGCAGATTATTAATAAAATACATCGTTGTGTGTAGAGCGACCATGAAGAAAGAGTTATGGGGGACTAAGATCCACTGGGTAGGGAAAGGAATGGGGTTAAGATTCTAGGAAAGAGGGGCTAATATTGAGGGATTAACCCAAGGGAATATTATAATGTAACTCTAAAAAGTAATAAAGTTGGGAAAATAAACCCAATTATCCTAAGTTCCTTTGAGGGGTGGAACAAATTCCAAGTGGAGAGGAGCGTGCTCCTGGAGAGCCAAGTCTCACCCAGGATGCATGTAGATTTATGTGGGAAGTTCCACCTTTGTTGGGGGTTCACAAACCATTCTGTCCACCTTCCAGACTAGTTCTCTCTCACCATTGAAACTCTCTCATGATTCTGCAAGATGACCATTATCACTGTTTTCCTTGCTCTCTCTGAACATTCTGACCAGTCTGGTCATTTAGTTTCCCACAAGTTCATCCTCAACATGTTGGCCATCCCTTTTGTAGTTAACGCACGCAATGAATGTAAGTTTTAAACCTTTGAAGTAAAGAAATGCAGACAAATTCTTAAGCAAAACATAAATTAATTAGTGGCTCATACACATAGTACATAGAGATTTACGCTTGAGAGAAAGCCAACCTTCCTTGGTGCCGCACATTTCAACTCTTTATTGTATTAATTTCACCATTCACCATACAATATATACAATTTTTTAGGTATTACGTAGCTACCAAAAC
>JASDQU010109029.1:83714-95538 GCA_032191745.1 Picea mariana | reverse complement strand
AACACCGGGTTTTCTAAAAGCTTCACATAGCTCTGATCATCACAATATATCATGGTCGAATTCAACACGTGATCAGACAGTCCAGAAACCAACTCATGGAACCACACTGCTTTTGTACAAGCATCATACGCTGTAATATATTATGTTGTTGCAATGATGAGTGAAACAAAATTTTGTTTCTCGCTAGCCCATGACATTGTGGCAAAGCTCAAACTGAAACATATCCAAGTATCACTTCTTCTATCGTCTACACTCCCTGCCCAATCTGAATCGATAAATCCATGCAGTTGTATACAATAACTCAAATGTCCCACAAGGCAAATATCCGACTGAGTATTCTCCAAATACATTAACGAGCCAATCAATTTTCGATACATAGACAAGTCTACTGGATCAGAGTCTCTCAACTTCTTCAGATCTGTCATCATGGGAGTTTGCCATGGATTTGCAATCCATCATCTCGAACTTCTGAAGAACCATTTCATATACTTCCTCTGTCATAGGAAGTTTTCACCACGCTTCTGCTATACATGAGAGGCTCTACACCAAGTTTGCTTGAATCCATACAAGGTCTTCTTCCATTTGCATACAAGGGTGTCTTTCTGGTACACCTCAAAACCTTGAGGTTGTTCTACATACGCTTCTTCAATTACTCTGTTGAGAGGAATAATCTTTACATTTATCTGATGTAAACTCCAACCCATGGATATTGCAAGAGATATAATGGCTCAGGTAGAGGCATGTCTGGTTACTGGAACAAGCTATCATCATAGTCTTTTCCCTCCTTATGGGAGAACCCTCTAGCCTCGAGTCTTTCCTTGTATCTATCAATGCTCAAGTCTTTTTCACAATTTCTCACATACATTGTTCTTCATCACAACTTCCTTCCATTCCTTCTACTTGACTACTTCTAGTGGATTCAAACTGGTTCAATTGGTTGTTCTAACTTTTTCTTTCTTTCTTGGAATCTTCATGTTCTTCCTCATGTTTTTCTTCAATGTTGGGGTCCATGGAATCTTCTATAGATTGCATGCCCTTCTTTCTTGAAGGCTCCAACCTTCCATCATAGGAACGTAAATGTAGATGGACAACCAAGGATATTCAAGGCTTCTTTTCGAAGAAGACTTCTTCTAGACACGTGTTGCTTATCATGGTTGCTACTTCCAATGAAGAACACATACATATACTTCATGGTATTCACAAATTCTTTGATAGATCATATTGTTGGGGATTAGCTCCCTCCTAATCCTAKCTTCATGCCTGAATGAACAATATGCATGCTCTTCTTTTGGAATTCTATGATCATCTCCCTCCATCTAAGAGAGYCCATGCTTCCRTCTGCTGCATCTCTCTTTGCTTTCTGCAAAGTGTCACAAGCATGTTCTGGTTTCCTTTTGATTCATGGCTTCTTTCGAGTCTGACTCCTCTGAGTCTATTTAAGTTTGTTTCTATTTGTTCTGATTGCTACCCATATGGCAGTTGTGTCATCCTTATAAACTTCTTCTATGACAACTTCCGTAAGGATTGTTCATCAAACATATTTCACAAGGGTACCTACCCAAAACAAGAATAATAAGAGAAAACAAGAAATATCTATATAGAGGAAATGTTAGTTCAACTTGCGAACGAGTACAATAAGCATCGATATCAATAGTATTCATATGCAGTCGAGTATTCATTGCACCTAGCAATAATAGAATTTTTCAAAGAGTGCTTTCACAATTTGTACTGTAGCAACTATCACCCTTGATATACACAAATTTGAAGCTTAACAATTTAATCAAACATGGAACCTGAAGCCTCAACTGCTATGGAGGGTGCGCTTGTTCCTTTAAATGCACTGAATCCAAGATTACAGCTTGGACAAGGTCTCTAATAATTTTTCTGCAAACACACTCATGTTTTGCTAGATGATATAACTTAGATAGCATATACAAGTGCATACCTTTGAAACATTGTAGCATTGTCCAACTTGTTTTCCAATCTGAAACTAGATACCATCTTAACAAGAAGAGATTAGAAACTCAATCCAAGGATTCAATGATTAGAACAAGCTAGAAACTCTAAAATTTCAACTTTGACCACAAAATTAATTTGACCAGAAGTCAACCTTTGACTTTGACGAAACAACCTTTGGCTTTGACCGGTTAAAATTTGACTTTGACTTTGAAAAAAAATTCAAACCTGACATTTTTGCTAGCTGAGAGTGCCAAGAGGTGCAGTAGGCTAGGGCGCACTAGGATGTCAAGGAATTAGGTCAAACGTTTCATCATAAGTGCCCGAACACAAGGGTTAGGGTTTGTTGCAGCTGCATAATAAGAAAACCTAGCTGCAGTTGTAACTGGTGCCACAACGAACTTAACAAATAACTTCCCAATCTATCTTTCAGTGGTTAGACTATCTGAAGATATTGTGGGCTCATAACCTGTTAGAATGAAAGAGATGTGCTTGTTTTTCCATAGACAATATAGCAATATTGTCACCCAACCATAGGCACAAAGGCCACCCCCGAGCACCTTAACCTTGACAGACAGAATAATTCCGATCGCAAACCAATAGCCAACCAAGGGTAGCACACCTTTCTCTAAGGGTATCGCACCAAGCAAGAATAACTAGAAACCAAACAGAAAGTCCAAACCATAACCAAGAGACCAAGTCCAACCAAAAGCCAAAATCCTAATTGCAGCTGCACTCCCTGTCCAAACTTGCACACTGCTATTCTTATGCAGTTGTGAGTGAGTGAGTGTCAAATGAGCTCTAACGCCCTTTATTTATACTGCTCTATCTCACTTGACTGGGTCGACTTCTCTTTCTGGAGGCTAATAACTCAATATTAAATATTCTTTTGAGTCGACTTGTCTTATAGGGTTATTATCCAACGTTTTAGGGTTTCTCTTGCTTCCTGGAATATTCTAGCCTCGTCAAAGGTTACACGTATAGGTTAATACCTCCCGCAGCTACCATAATATCAACAAAAAGACCATTGGAGGAATTGATTGGTAGATGTACGAATTGCTTGCAGTTGTACTAAGGCACATAAAATGAGGATAGCAATGTACAACAAAGATTGACAGTTGCAAGAGGTGGTTGGATGTACAATTTTTTTATTTAGCAACTTATATGGAATTATTGGAATTGGAAACATGATGTATGACGAGAGGATAGTGGATGGTAGCTTGATCTATATGGGGCAATGCAAAAATTGTAGGAATTTGACGCCTGAGTACTATTGAGTACAAATTCCCTTAATTAATTTGTACATACCATGGATTTGTATGGTATTGTGGCAAATGTCGTTGTACGAAGTTTGTACGACAAATTGACTAAGGGTGGGATTTTTAATCGACGAATTTGGCCATGTTTGGCTGTGATACCAAATGTATATATATATATATATATAATTGAATAGTAAATTATTGATAAAAATTGATAAGATGATGATGTTACAATGACCCTCATGACAATATACTTATATGCATTCACTAGTTACAAGGGAAAGGGGTGTGTGTCCTTTGACCTTTTATTAACATAATGATACTATTATTATTATTATATCTATAATTATGTTTATAACAAATACCTTCTAAGCATGAATCATCTAAATTCAACACCCTTCCTCTAAGATGGTGATCTCTCTAACAAGTTGTTAGTCCAACGCTCCTCTTCCATGGTGGTATACAAGTGTCCTCATGCAAGGTGTTCCTCCTCTAACTATGTGCCACATGTCACTACCATGTGCCCACTGCTACTCTATTGTGTGCCAATGTGATCACTAAGCTCTAATGTGCTTTCATGACAAGTGTTCAGTTCCACAACCAACCTCCATGAAGTATGTTGCTTAACCTATGCATCCGTAAGTCAAGTTCTCAACCTTCAAGGTGTATATCACATGGTCTCAAACTCCTATGCAAAATGCATTTGTCCATGTGCATAAAGCTCCTCCTCCTAGGTAGGTACCTCCCATAATTGATCAATCGACTCCCCCATTGTGTGCACCCAATGGGTTAGTCATCGTGTTGGGGTAACAACCTCTTAGGTAAGGGTTCTATGCTATCACTTTCACCAAGGTCAAGTGTCCACCCTATTACGCTTTGAAAATGCAGGGGTCAGTTTGTATTTTCACGGGATTTCTTCTATCCCCGGGCACAACATAAGACTTTTCAAGTTCAATTGTAGTTATAGGTTGTGGAAGAAACTTGGAAGCTATGTACTTTGTTTCATCTTACACGAGCACCATTCATCATCCAGGGCGTGAAGGATTTTGGTTGGCTTGCATGAGGATGTTTTTGGGGCACATTTCACTAGGAGATTCCATTTGGGCACACTTAGCACATTTGAGATATGGATACATAAATTGCATTACCTTTTTGTTGCATCATTCATAGAGAGCCTTGCTCCTAGGGTGAAGCCAAGGTTGAGAACAAGTGGATGGCTAATATGAGCAGGAAGGGAGTCCTAAAACAAAAACACCCTACCTTATTGGGAGTCTAGAGCATGGCATATGGTAACAAAAGGGGTTAACAAGCATAAAAGGAAAAACACCATATTTGAGAAGATGCCATGTGGCACTAATTTGCACTTGGGCTTGTTCATGTTAGCTTTTGGCATTACTCCAAAAGTGTTCACACCATGTTTGGGGTGCTTCATGAGATTTGGGGTACATGGTGTATGTTCAACCCCTAGATGGCATGAGATGGATTGACACATGGGAGATGGTCCGTGATGGACCTGCATGGTGGAGATAGCTTGCTTAGTGATTGCTTGACCTAAGTTAGATGTTGGCTTGGTATTCTTCCCTTAGGCATTGGAGTTCTCTTTATAGTTTGGTAGATGCCTTTCATTATGGCCACATGGAGAGTTAACTTGCTTTGAGAACACCTTGTTTAGGAGGAGGAGCATTGTGTGTTGATGCAAGCCTATTGTGGGAGGAAAATCTATTTTGGGCACAGGCCTATTTTGGGAACATGCCCATTTTTGGAGAGAAAGATCTATTTTTGGAGCGCACACAATAGGTGGCAGAAAAGCAGCATGGAGAAAAAGAAAGAAAAACAACATGCAGAAAAAAGGAGGAAAAACAACATGGCGCACATGCAGGAAGACCTAGCCATGTTAGGGTTAGGGTTTTGGACATGCATGTAATGGCTATAATCCAGTAGAGTAGTATAAATAAAGACCTAGGAGGTCTAGGTTGGGGGTTCAAGAGTTGTCGATTATTGTGAATTTGGTTATTGTTATTGTTGTTGAGTCGAATAAGCTAGTTTTTGAGGGTTAGGTCACATGATGTGGAGCCTAGTGTGATCTAGTCCACCTCACAGAGGGTATTTACTCTCCTTTTGATTGTAATCATGAAGATGTAATGCGCACATTGCAGATTTTGTAGCAGAATGAATAAAAGAGGAGAAGARATAGATCTTTGTGGACGTATCCCTAGGGGGGGGTCAACCACAGTAAAATATTGTGTTCTATGTGTTATGAATGATTGTTTTACTGTTCTTATAATCACCAATTAAATAATGAATGGTTAAATCTAATTATAACAACATGTATGCATAGGTTAATGATGAAAGAATCCTAGAAGTAGAAGAAGGATTAATGATGTTGATGCATAAGGAAAGGAACCAAAACACAATCCCCACTCTTTCCTAGACTGTGAACACTTGAGCATTGCAGTGCCCCATAAATTTATCTTGGGTGAGACTGCGTTGTGCACTTTGTGCGTAGTGTTTCCTTCTGGTTTACCAGGAGGGCTGATAGTTTTGAGGGTTTTGTTAGAAACCTATTGAGATCAGAACCTGGGTCAGCCCAAGTAACCAACAAATGGTTCTGTTGTTGGTTGGAATTGCACGAGATTGAGTGGAATGGATCTAGTGAAGAAAAACACGGAGGATGAAAGTATAGAAGGGAATGTTTAGGCCATAGAATCCAACGAAGGCGGAGATTGAAAGATGGTTGAGAACAAAGGAACTCGAGTTTGCGCAGAAGGACAACATAAACCCTAAGTTTACACCGCACAAGTATCTCGACAAATACGTGTTTAGCGACTTGTATGAGGTATATTTTTGTGATTTTCCACATCTATTGAAGGAGCAACTATTAAGGTTGAAGGACAACCATCCTATGAATTGGATCAAACAACTAGAATGTGTTGAAGTTTCACTATGCTAGGCTCAAGCATGAGGTTTATTTCAATTTTAGCATTTACTTGAACCATAAACAAATCCAACTACACCATTCATAATTGCTACAATAACCAAGATCACAAGAAAAAATACCATGCACAAGAACACAAAAAATATCTTGGGAAACCATTCTCAACAAGGGAAGAAAACCCAACAATCCTTTGCTATATTCTCAAGAGAAAGACCTCCCACAACATAGACCTACCACACAAAAGGGTGCTCTCCAAAACCAAGAAGCTAGCGCCCAAGAGAGGTGCGCACTTCATCCCTAGAATATGTACTTGGTAAAATTTCCAAAGTCACATGTGTGTTGTGTTTCCTCAATGGGGAAATCACCTTTATTTATACTGGACTTGACACATCAAAAGTGGTGTCTATTGGCACAACAGGGCCGACCTCAATAACTCAGAATATAATTAATAATTACAATATTAATTATTTTTTTATTAATTATCTTTCACTTTATGGTGGGGCCGACCTGTACCCTTTACGTCACAATTAGGGTTACATGTAAATCTTACTCTTAGACAATATAGACATGGATCTCACACACCCACTAGTGCTCATCCACTAGGGGCATGTCCACCTGTGCTCAGCCATAGGGACGTCCTACTCAACAGATCTCTATCTCTCACAGGAGAATCATCTGGGCACACACCCACTAGTGCTCAACCACTAGGGGTACGTCCACCTGTGCTCAGTCACAAAGACGTCCTACTCAACATATCTCTATCTCACTAAGTCTCACAGGAGAATCATTTGGAGTACCGCATCGTCTCAACTCTCTACACGGAGGAGAATGACACACCCATCACATGGGCACCTTCACCCCTCACAGGGGTATGCACATTGTTTCATCTCAAACAAAACACCCATATCATGGACATCCTCCCCACACAGGGGCACACAACGTTCCATCTCAGTCTCATAGGAACGACACACCCATCTCATGGGAATCCTCCCCACACAGGGGCACACAACATTCCATCTCAGTCTCAGAGAGGAACGACACACCCATCTCACGGGTACACCCAACTCATGGGCTCTCTCACAGGCCGAATCACTCAGTCTATGTCCCGGAGGATGTCTCACAAAGCTGTAATCATCAACACTCCCTCTCAGCTAGGGAGACATTCTCCACCAGGCCAAGTCTCTCACGAAAGTACTCAAACTTCGTCTTGGCAAGCACTTTGGTGAAGATATTTGCAATCTGCTCATGTGTAGGAAGGTATTGCACGTGTACTGCTTTCCTATGCACTATGTCTATGATATAATGATATTTGATCTCAATGTGTTTCGATCTATCGTGAAACACAAGGTTCTCAGAGAGCTTCACACAACTTTGGTTATCACAATGAATAATGGTAGGATCCATCTCATGATCAAATAAATCTGTCAAGATCTTGTGAAGCCACACTGTTTCGCGGACTACCACACTCAACGCTATATACGCTGCTTCTGCGGTACTCAAGGCCATAGAGCTCTGTTTCCTGCTGCACTAGGAAACCATGGTAGACCCCAAGGTAAAACAACAACCGGATGTGCTCTTCCAGTCCACTGCGCTCCCTTCCCAATCTGCATCGACATATCCTTGCAAACTCAAGTCTACACTAGAGGCATGTCTCAGGCCATATCCAACTGTGCCTTGTAGATATCTCAATACATGCTTCACTGCTATCCAGTGAGTCTGTCTTGGCTGACTCATGAACTGACTAAGTACATTCAATGCATATAATATATCAGCTCTGGTGTTAACCAGATACATCAATGATCCAATCAGTTGTCGGTACAAATGTGGATCAATCTTTCCTGAATCAGTAGAAACATCATTCATTTTCTTCAAATCCATCACCATCGGTGTAGGCATGGATTTGCACTCTGTCATACCGAACTTCTTCAGTATCTCCACTGTATATTTTCTTTGACTCAGGAAAATCTCATCAGTGCTCTGCCATACTTCTAATCCCAAGAAATAGCGCATCATATCCATATCCTTCATCTCAAATTCAGAGGTCAATGCTTGCTTGCATTCAACAATAAGTTTTTCTGAATTGGTGAGGAATAAGTCATCCACATACAGGACCAAGATTAGGCACTCGTTACCAACAATATGTTAATATAGGTTTGGATCAACATCACTCTTGCTGAAGCCCAAACTCATCAAGAATCCATCCATTTTCTAGTACCAAGCACGAGGTGCTTGCTTTAGTCCATACAGAGATTTCTTCAACCTACACACATGAGATTTCTCGTCGTGTATCATGAATCCTTCTGGCTGCTCAATATAAAATTCTTCCTCAATCTCACCATTGAGAAATGTTGTCTGTACATCCATTTGATGTAGTTTCCAACCCATGGATGCAACTAGTGCAATGATAGTATGGATGGAAGTGTATCGGGCTACTGGAGCAAATGTCTCATCATAGTCAACTCCCTCTACTTGTGAGAACCTTCTGGCTACAAATCTCGCTTTGTATTTCTTGACACTTCCATCAGCTGCATGCTTGATCTTATAGATCCACTTGGAAGTCAATACAGGCTTCCATTCTAGTCTCGGAACAATATCACATACATCATTCTTCAAGATGGACTGATATTCTTCTATCATAACATATTTCCATACCTGCTCATTGTTGAGGAAAATATATGAAATGATCTTACTCAAGCATTTTCAGATCTTACTTGCCTAAAACAAAATAGACAAGAATATCACCCTATGTTTATAGCCATTAAAAATTGTTTCTTAATCCACAAGTATTGGTTACAAGTGCTTAGACTGATTTTTTTATAAATGAAAGTTCGCTGAAAAATTCAATATTTATGTAATTTTCTGAATATAAAAGAGGCAGAAATAAATGTAGAGACAGAGGTAAAAACACCAAGTCAATAATCAACACATATGAGACATAAAGCAATCGTTTATTACATTCCAATATATCAAAAGACTTGTTCTCTTTACAAAATTCCCTGAGGAAGTTTGGACCAAAGTCAAACTTAGATGTTCTTGATGAAAACCATACAAAAAGACTTCTGACAGAAAGTAAAAAACTGAATTTTAAAAGCTAGATCAGCTTGCCACAGATTGTTGCCCACTCGACTCTACACAATAGTTTTTGTCAGTCATAAAATTTAATTCACAAACAGACAAGCCTACATAGACTATCGAAGATAGATCAACACCTTTGAAAAACAAGTGTCTGAATGATGTAATTCAATCCTGAATCTCGCTGTCTACAATAGGACCATGCTATCATGAAAGAGAATTAGGCTTTCAATGAATTAAAGAATGAATGAAAACTGACTTATCTCAATAAACTCAAAGAGCAGACCTTAGTATGCTTTCTCATTCTATTCTCATCTTCTTCCTCCTTCTCTTTTTGCCTTTAAGCAATCAAAATTAGTTGAAGTAGTTAAACTACCTCTTTAATTAAGTTAACTAAAACTCAACCAACTTTTTAGTTAAGGGGGAAAAGTGATAAGATAATAATAAGGGTCTTTAATAAATAATAACTAGTAGGTGGGACCCCTTGTGACTCCCTTTAGTTTATTTAACAAGCATAACACAACTAGTTAATCAATCAAACACATCTCTCCTTGTGGCTCCCATCATTACTCTCATAATTTGACAATTTATATTAATGATAATTGAAACTATATTAAAAAATATACTATCCATATATCCAAAAATAACGTGTTGTCCAAAATTTTAGAAGTCAATTGTTCTCAACAATCAATAAATAAAAACACTTAAAACCCATATTTGCCACTCTGGGAGGCAATCTTCCCCTTGTTGTTGCTATCTCCCTTTGATTTCTCTGAATTTTCCTTTGGCTATATGGAGCCTTTAGGCCTAATCTCACTAATAACATGAGAGAAATCATCTCTCAGATGCATGCGGGACGACACAGATTTGGTAGAGTCATTTGAGGGAGAGGAGGGGGAAGCAACAACTTTTCCTTTATCAAAAGGATGGTGGGCCTTGGTATTTAATCTTTTACTTGCATGGGAAGACTGAACTGGTGAGTGGGCAGGGGAAACTTGGACAACTTGATTAACAGGTGGAGGAGCAGGTAGAGACAAGTGAGGGCAACCATAATGTTGAGAGGCTGTTGGGTGGACAATCTCTCGACAATCTCTTGCCATCCGTCGTTTTCAGGGACTTCAGGTTGTAATGAGACATGAGGGGGAACTTGGATACCAGGGACATGTGGGGCTTGGAAGGGAGGCCTTTATGGCCTAGGTTGGACCACTCCTTGTCCAATCCAGTTAAAAAATCCATCTTGGAATAGTTGGCTCAACTCTTGCGAGTTTGCATCAAAATGTATAGCAAACCTTGACCTTCTAGGGCCCCTGTTCGAATTTCCTCTTCCTCTGTTACCCCGACCATGGCTACCTCTACTGAAAAATATTATTCTTGTATGCGTTATTGATTAACAACTAGTTCCTTCAACAACCATACATGACATCTCTTTAAATATGAAACAAAGTTTGACTCAACAACACATCAGACTCATGCAATCCAATTCATAAAAATCGTTTAATACTTTTCGATGAGCAGGGGGTGAATAAGTGTCATGGGATATGTGAGGGATTGTATTGAGTGAAAAAGTGGTAATATGAAGGGGAGTAGATCATGGTTACTACTCAACAAATCATCAAACAATCAACTGTATTGTAAATCAAAACATATCACTGTAACTCATCCTTATGCCATCTTTTAATTGTTATCATATAGAGTTTTATTTAACTATAATTTAATTTTAAGAACAGGGAGTGGATAGTGAATATGGGAAGGCGAGGTAACTTGTAATGTGCGAAAAAGTGAGAGAATGGTAAGGAAAAAACAAATATTGTTCATAAAACAAATCAAGTAATCCATAAACAGAACTCTGTATTCAATACAAAACATACCAATACCAATTTTAAAATTACTGTGTGTCAAAATTGTTCACTCTCCCACATTCAATTTCTTCAAAACTTCTCAATTAACACAGTCTGTAATCCTACTCACAATCACTATGAATTTCAACAGTCCTGTTAAGAGAATACTTGGTCTCTAATTCCTTTCCTTTCATTTAAAACAAAATCGAAAGAAACACACATCAACATTTCTCCATCTCTATCCATAATACATCACTATAAAATATCAAACATTGTCCATAATTTCGCAATCGCCCAGTAAAACATATGCACATGTATATTTTCCAAATTGAACAAACTTCTAACTCTTGCTAGATTTCGTGTCCTTTTTCATTATATTAACCAATAAAACTTTGCAATGAAACCATAATATAAAACCCGAGCTTCATTACTGATGATGCAATTAAATAAAACATGCACGATGCCTCCATAATAGATACCTATTGAAACAATGAAGTCACAGTCATCAATTTCCACAATTTTCCATGATCCCAATCGGAACTAGTGAAATACACAATAGTCACAAACTTGCAATTAACACCATGATGTAGATTACAACGATCGAAAGCATAACGAGAAGAGACAACCATTGACTGCACATTATCCCTGATTCCCAATCACAACCTCTTCAACCAATTTAATCAAATAAAAATGAGCTAGGTATTCGACGCAACTGTCATAACCACTCTATTTTACAACCATGCATTGACAATCAGAAAGATGCC
>JASDQU010109029.1:59510-75667 GCA_032191745.1 Picea mariana | reverse complement strand
TTGCCTTCTCGGGGATCCCTGGGCGAGGCATCTCAAGGTTTTATTTTTAGGCTTTTATATTTTACCAGTTTCTTTTACCTTCTGGGCCTTTATCCCCTTCTTCCCACAAGATAAGGTGCAACCCTACAAACAGGTCAATCCAATGCCCGGACAAGGGGAATGGGATAAATGAGCTAGAGATAAGATGAAAAAGTGGTAGTATGATGGGAGCGGATGATGGCTCTTCAAAAATCCCCTCGGTGGCAAACCAAAACCCATGGGTACAGGCTTGCTAGGAAACCCTGTCAATCTCCCCAATCATGGTCAAGTGGGTTAATGTAAGATCCAAGCAATCGTCAGAGATAAAAGGAGTCAGATGCATATATCCAAAGGTTNAAGACCAAGCCGATGGTGATGGATGCTGCTGCTGCTGACAAGACGAATCTGATGAAAGAAGAAAAGGATGGCCCTCCAGGTCCATGCTCAGGTAAATCCTGCTCTCGGTACTCCATGTCTAGGACCTGTGGGCCTCGAGACATGATCTCCTGGTTATCCCTAAAAATTAGGGATAATAGATACAAGCACAAGGTTCCTTATAACTCTCGGTTTGTGCAACAACGTAACAACTCAACAATGGGTAGGGTAGGACAACGATGTAGAGGAAAAGTGAATGCCCATTAGACAATAACAAGTATCCAGAACACACAGAGGTATAACCTCTGTCCATTTCATTTGATGACAATGTCAGTGGGAATGCAGACCCGAGGCATAAATTATATCACTCAATCAACCATAAAGCATATATCTTGGCATAATGACCACCCTAAGACCGGCTTTTGAGATATGTTGATCCCAATACCTCTAAAAAAAATCCCACTACCATGTGAATAAACCCACAAACATGACTATGGAAAATACACAGTGACCAAAAGGCAGTCCGAAAAACATACACAACAACCACATTGCTTTCCAAATGCGACTGGGCAGGGTTACCCTCATAACTGTGAGGAAGCGATCAACAAGGATAAACAGAGTGAAACCCTCCAAAACATAGAGCGATAATACCCATATCCATTCCAAACCATAGAGATCCTTCACGATTTTAACCAACAACCAAACCAAATCTTTTACTTGCAAAACGAATAACCACACAGTCATTCCAGAGAGAAAAACCACTCATTTACACAGTTTCCAATCTCAGGAAAACACAACCCAAAGCATTACCGAGTCATCGTTCTTTCATACACAGAGCGTAATTCATGGATGGGTGAAAAATAACCATACCTGTAACCGATAGTTTAAAAGGGGCGAGTTGGCCGAGCGTTTCCTTCCCAAATTTGGATCTCGGAGCTTAACCACCATCAAAACGAAATGCAACAATAACCATACTAGGGTGACGGCCCAATGGGGGAAGTATGGAGTGACGTGAATTTACTACACGTCGCTTCCATCTCCTCTTCATTCAATTTCGAAGTGCACAACAACCAACCATGAAGATCCTCATAAGAACAAGCAAAAACATCTTGAAATTTGCCAAGTAGTTTGACAAACTTCATTTTCTCTTCATCAGAACATTGGGCACCTATTTTAACATTCTTTGGAGCCTCGGGTGTTCCAATATTCAAGAAAATGGTTTCACCCACTTTCCTTTTCGACTCCTCTTATTTATGTTTTTCTTTATTGCCTACATCACTCGATGAAAATGAACTCTCTAGAGGAGTCAAGCCCTTAGGAATCCTGTTATCTTCCATGGATATAATTTCCTTGGGCTTACAAGGTTCATTTTGAATGAAAGTACAAATGCTCTCATCGCTAGGGAAGACTTGCCATGATTCTATATTGTCAGGGATATGTGGACGATATATATATTGAAAAGTACAATCAGGTTTGTGTGGCAGAAGTTGCCGATTAGGAGAGGCTGCAAAAATAGCTAATCGGTCAGCCATTGAGTTCAATTCCCTCTTAACATGAGTAATGTTGAAAGATAGTAGGTTCGATATAAGTGCCCAAACAGTTTGGGTGTATCGTTTCATCAATTTGTTGCTAGGAGAGTATATCTTACATACAAGGTTCACAACAAGCTTAGAATCCCCAAAAACTGTAAGGTGACCACAACCCATATTATAGGCGTTTTCAATGCCTAATAATAAAACTTTGAATTCAGTGACATTGTTTGTGCAAGCAAACTCCAACCTATAAGAAAAGTTATGAATTTTCCCTACAAGAGAGTACAAGATAATGCCAGCTCCATTTCCTTCATTAGAGCATGAACCATCAAAGTGCATGTGCCACATACCGTCGTCTAAGTTGATTTGTTCGAAGGGAGTGTTATCCTCTTCAGAAAAGATGGAATACACCCCTAGGTCCTCTTCGATATAATTCACATTAGGATGTTGAACACTTTCTATGTACGGTAAAATCCTTCCCTCTCTAAGGACTATGATGTTTTTACCATTTCGAGGAATGGATAAGTGAGTCCCATCGAGTGAGAGGTATCCATCCGTCAAAACTTGCCAATCTCTTTCTAATATCATTGAGTAGTTACTCACTGGCATATCAATTACCTGAATATTAAGGGTTGTCCTTATTTCAGGGTGTGCGCACAAAACTAAGGTCATGTCTTTGATTTCACCTATTGTCATTTGTTGTAGACTATTATAAGAGATCATGCTTCTGGCGTTTTCATTTGTACAAGACAAGCCTAACTCTTCCATAATAATCTTCGACATTACACTTGGGCCCAAACCGTCATCAATGAGGCAACAATGGGTGATCTTATCCATTATCTTTACATAAATATAAAAAAGGGGATTTTTTACAGGTATCTAAAGTTATGTACACCTACTTTATTTACAGATAAATCCTCTTCATTTACCTCTTCAGAGATGTTGGCAACAATTCATGGAAGGAAAAGATTTCATTGTAGCCAACATCTCTGAAGAGGNCTACTTTATTTACAGATAAATCCTCTTCATTTACCTCTTCAGAGATGTTGGCTACAATGAAATCTTTTCCTTCCATGAATTGTTCTAGATGCCTCTGTTGTTCAGGGACGACAACCATGCCCAAAAGGGTTGCATCTACTTTGATGTTGGCCAACTGATTTAGAATATTTTATTTGGAAGAGGGGAGAGGGGAGGTAGTTCCTTGACTGTCAGGAGCCTCAGGAACCTGAACAGTAGCAGCTGGTGAGAATGAGCTTGGGCTAGAAGAATTGCAGGGAGGATCATATTTGCCTTTGGGAGCGTAGGATTTGTTCCTAGTATTGATGATCATGACATCTTCTGGCTCTGCAAAATCTAAGACAACGATGGTAGTTTCCGGTCTTTTACCAAAAATCTTATCTCCGACACTCTTTTTTACCTCACATGTGGTTTCTTCGTGGTGTTTCTCGCAAAATTTACACCAACTACGAGGTATGATAGCCTTAGGCTGAAAATTATTTTCATTTGGATTTCTAAAGGGAGGTACGAAAGAAAATAAATCTCTAGGGGTGAGTGGGGAGACATTTTCCTTTCTCTCATACGCTATCATATGATTATTCATGTCTTGTACAAGATGTAATAGGGCATACATGTCTGTCTATTTAACTGATTCTCCCTGAGGAAGACCTGTTCTTTCAAACCGTTCTTCATACTCTAAGCAAGTATGTAGAGAGAAATCGAGGTTATCAATGGATTTTTCCTCAAGCCTATGACGATAGGGGGAAGGTAATGCATTATAATACTGCATGAAAACGCCTTGGTTATGAGGTCGAATGAGTTTAGGGATTTGATTGTATAACTTGGTGAAACACAAGTTGAAGGACTTGATGGTATCACCATCCTTATAAGCAATGTTATTGTACTCCCGTAACTGCTCAGCTGGGCTTTTAGATTGCCCATAGGTGGATTTGAACCAATAAACTAACTCCTCCCAAGTAGACAGAATCTTAGGAGGAAGGTCACATAAATCCACAACAACCTTCCCTTCCAGAGAATTGACAAATAACTGCATGCAAGTATCGTTGTCATTGGCTCCTATGTTGTGACAGGCATTAGAAAATGCCACCAAGTATTCATTTGTAGTGACAATGTTATTCCCTGAAAACTTAGGAAGATTCTCTTTGAATTTAGGAAGTGGACGAGTAGCAGGTGCTAGGTTAAGAGGAGAGGAAACATGCCATGGTGTGGTTGTAGCAACTTCTTCAAATTGAAAAAGCCCATATTTTTTAATGTCTTTGGTGGGATTTGTGGTAGATTGGATAGGGACTTGGTGACTATATAAGCTACCAATCTCTGATGAAGATGAAGACTGAGAGGAGGAAACACTTCCAGTGCCACTAGAACCACCACTAGATGTCATCTTGTGGATAATAAGTAAGGGAGAGAAAGAAGAATCAAACAATGTTCTCCTTAGAGCACTTTGTTGGGTTGATAACACAACGTTCCTTCTTCCTATTTCAACAATAGGATTAAATTCAGGTGATAAGCCTCTTCTTCTCCTAGAAACATGATGGTCTAAGGACATGAAAAGAAGGTCAAAGCTGAAGGAAAAGAAGGTTATTTTTTATTCCTAGGTTGTCTATGTCTAGCTTCCCAACGTTCTTGGTTATTGTGTCTTGTTCAATTGTTTCCCATGAACGATTAAGCTCAGCCCGAGTATTAGCAGTTTCTAAAATGGTGTTAAACAAATTTAAAGCAATGTTGATTTGATCTTGAAGACCAGGCTCAATATTAGGCTGCATTGCAACATGTACAGTCATTAAGAAATGAAACAGTCCAAGAATCAACATCAGAAAAATAGATGTATTCAATGATAATCAAGCATAAAAATCAACCAGAGAGATATTGAAGATCTCCCCAATATGGTCTCCAAATAAATGTTGAGGAAAAGATATGAAATGATCGTACTCAAGCATTTTCAGATCTTACTTGGCTAAAACAAGATAGAAGGGAATATCAACCTATGTTTATAGCCATAAAAAATTGTTTCCTAATCCACAGTTATTGGTTACAAGTGCTTAGGCTGATTTTTTTATAAATGAAAGTTCGCTGAAAAATTCAATATTTATATAATTTTCTGAATATAACAGATGCATAAATAAACTTAGAGATATAAGTAAAAACACCAAGTCAATAATCAACACAGATGAGGCATAAAGCAATCATTTATTCCATTCCAATTTATCAAAAGACTTGTTCTCTTTACAAAATTTCCTGAGGAAGTTTGGACCAAAGTCAAACTTAGATGTTTGCGATGAAAACCATACAAAATGACTTCTGACAGAAAGTAAAAAACTGAATTTTAAAAGCTGGATCAACTTTCCACAGATTGTTGCCCACTCGACTCTGCATAATAGCCTTTGTCAGTCATTAAATTTAATTCACAAACAAACAAGTCTAGACAAACTATCAAAGATATATCAACACCTCTGAAAAACAAGTGTCTGGATGATGTAATTCAACCCTGAATCTTGTTGTCTACAATAGGACCCTGCTATCATAAAAGAGAATGAAGCTTCCAATGAATTAAATAATGAATGAAACTGAATTATCTCAATAAAATCAAAGAGCAGACCTTAGTATGCTTTATCCTTCTATTCTCTTCTTGTTCCTCCTTCTCTTTTTTCCTTTAAGCAATCAGAATTAGTTGAAGTAGTTAAACTACCTCTTTAGTTAAGTTAACTAAAACTCAACCAAGTTTTTAGTTAAGGGGGAAAAGTAATAAAATAATAATAAGGGTCTTTAATAATAATAACTAGTAGGTGCCCCGGATGGGGTGACACGTCGCCCAGGGGGCACAGGTGGATTCCACTCGGCCCAGGCTTAAATGACATACACCGCCACCCACGCGCATGTATTAACCATGGAGGACGGATACAGCAGCAGGGGTAGGACGGAGAGACCCTTCCCACGAGCGAGCATTAACGTTTGCAGTGTTTCCAGGACGGCCAGAGTTAAAGGAGAAAGGATGGGCTCGGCTCTTGATCATTTGGCTTTTAGTCTGCACGGGAAAGGTGGGTCTGCACTCGCCTCGGTTCTGAGCTCTGCATGGTTGCGTGGGTGCAGCCCAATTCTCACTGTGTCGGGCATACACTGTGATGCTCTGGTGCGAATTTGTATCTCACTTATACTCTGGTTGTTCGGGCGCGGTCCAACATTCTTGCTGCATCTCCTTTTGACCGCCTCGCGGCAGAGCTTGCTCGTCCGCGCTAACTTGCAATTGATTACTCACTGCCTCAGGCCAATTGGCCTTCACCTGCACTCACCCTACTTCATGGCTAGGAAGCGAGGCAGACCTCGTCGTGGCTCGGCTTGGGAGGCCCATAAGGCTCAAAGGCGCCGTAAGGAAGAGCTGGAACGTGCCTTGGCAATGGCGACATCCATTCTCAGAAAGAAAAACAGGGCTGAAAGAAGGGCGCGGCTTGCCATTATAGCAGAGCCTGGTGTTGGTAGCAGTCAACATGTTAAAGAGCACGAGTCGGAAGCTTTGCAGAAAGGTGGTCCTGAGGAGGAATTTCCTCCCTGTATTGTGGTTGAAGATCCGTCCATGGCGGACATGCCGTCCCCTGTGCAGATTCGAATGACGCCCCATCAGGAGGCCTGCAAGCCTAGTCCGACCTTGCTTGATTATACCCCCGACTGCATAGTGGAGGAAATTCCATGGCCCGGGGATGATACTTGTAGTTGCCAAGGTACACAGGCGAACGTCGCAGGTCTGAAGGACGCAGAGCCTATCGTGGAGCAGGAGGGAGCAGAGGCTAACGTGGAGCAGGAGGGGCACGAAGCGGGTTCTGAAGCGACGGAGGACGTGGGTGGCAGCATGCATAATTTTCTCATCCGGGATGAGCACCTGGCTATGATGATAGACATTCGTGGGCACCTGGTGGACTTGGAATACCGGGCTCTCCTCTTGGGTCAGCGCATGGACATGCTCTTTGACGCATTTTCCAATGCGCCTGCCAAAAGGAGATGTCCCCTCTGTGCGCAAGCCTTCTCCATACCAGCATACCAGCAAGGATGACAGGTCACACAGCACTTAGTTTTCTTTACCTGCCATCTAGGTTTTTAGTTTTATGTGCACTTAGAACTTTTGACATCTGTTCTGGTTTCCTACGGGAAGAACATATGTCACTCTGTTATTATGCTTTTTATGCTATTGCTACTTGCCCTCTACATATGCTGGTTTCTGACAATCGGCAGCATTTTGTGTGGCTACGGACCTACTCTTCTGTACACTTTGTTATTTTTGTCTATCTAATATAGCAGGATCCACTTTTTTACTCAAAAAAAAAAATAATAACTAGTAGGTGGGACCCCTTGTGACTCCCTTTAGTTTCTTTAACAAGCATAACACAACTAGTTAATCAATCAAACACATCCCTCCTTGTGGCTCCCATCATTACTCTCATAATTTGAGAATTTATATCAATGATAATTGAAACTATATTCAAAAATATAATATCCATATATCCAAAAATAATGTGTTGTCCAAAATTTTAGAAGTCAACTGTTCTCAACAATTAGTAAATAAAAAACACTTAAAACCCATATTTTCCACTCTGGGAGGCAATCTTCCCCTTGTTGCTTTCTGCCTTTGATTTCTTTGAATTTTCCTTACGCTGTATGGAGCCTTTAGGCCTAATATCACTAATAACATGAGAGAAATCATCTCTCAGATGCATGCGGGATGACATAGATTTGACAGAGTCATTTGAAGGAGAGGAGGGGGCAGCAACGAATTTTCCTTTATCAAGAGGATGGTGGGCTTAAGTATTTAACCTTTTACTTTCATGGGAAGACTGAACTTGTGAGTGGGCATGGGCAACTTGGACTCAACTGTTCTCAACAATCAATAAATAAAAAACACTTAAAACCCATATTTGCCACTCTGGGAGGCAATCTTCCCCTTGTTGTTGTTATCTGCCTTTGATTTCTCTGAATTGCCTTAGGTTGTATGGATCCTTTAGGCCTAATATCACTAATAACATGAGAGAAATCATATCAGATGCACACGGGACGACACAGATTTGGCAGAGTCATTTGAGGGAGAGGAGGGGGCAACAACGAATTTTCCTTTATCAAGAGGATGGTGGGTGTTAGTCCCTAAAGTTGCACTTGACTATGAGAGGGCAAGCTAGGGCATCATCGGTTTATGGCAAAGTGTTTAGAAGGTTTTTATAATTTGGTTTATTGAATAAGGTGGTTGAAAATTGATTCAATGTTATAACATAACATGAAAATCAAGATCAGAAGATAGCATATCCCATTGACTGAACAAAAGGTAGACACATTGATGGATTAAACCAATAAGAAAAAGAGAAGATGAAGCCTTCAATTTTTTAACTTCACATAAATTCTTTCCTTAGAATATAAAAAGAAACAAGAACATCAGCTTGAAATCAAAACTGAAATTAATTCCCACAGCAAATTCTTTACTGTATTAATTAACAATCAAGAAACAAATGCATTGCAGTCTAAATAATGAATTCAAGCATGAAGAAAGAAAAACAGAGTAGAAAAGAGTGTCTAACCATCCATATGCCTTTGCTATTAAGTGTCAAATAGAACATAAATGCCTTTACAAGGAGTTTCACAAAAAATTCTTTTGGATCTCCAATTTTTCGACCCTTAACTTCTCCTTCTACAGAGTTTATATAGAAACAATACATAATTATCAAGATCCAAAAGAAATGGATCTGAAAAACTTCTCATCTATATTTATTTTCTTGTTTCAAATAATCAAGGATAATATCCAATCTGATCTCCAATTCGAATTGATGAGGTGGCTTGTCAACTGTTGTCCATGAGATTTTTCAGGAAAATAAATCTGGCAAATTCCTGAAAAATAGGGTCCAACAATCTCTTTGTATATTTCAAACGGTGATAGCTGTGTAAAAGCTGAGAGAGGTTTTTGGGAAGGGACTCGTTCCCAACAAAAAACTCTTTTTGTTTCCAAAAATTCATCACCATCTGTTCTGCAACCTCTCCCAAAAATCTGACTAAAACAAGAAATTATTTATTATGAAATCGCAGAAAAATAGGCCTCAAAGATCAACTCGAATCTCTTAAAATGTGACAGCTGTGTAAAAAACCAGAGATTTTTGTGAAGGGGAATGTTTCCAACAAAAACCTCTTTTGGTTTCAACAAATTCCTCTCCAGTTGTTCTGCAACCTTTCTTGAAGAAAAAGACTAAAACAGGTAAAAAAAACAGGGTATTTCCTGTAGCTTTATCAGAAAATTAGGCCTCAAAGATATATTTGAATCTCTTAAAATGTGATAGTTGTGTAAAAACAAAGAGAGGTTTTTGTGAAGGGGCATGTTTCCAACAAAAACCTCTTTTTGTTGTAACAAATTCATCTCCATAGTTTCATAAATTTCTTTTGAATATAAGGACTAAAACAACAAAAACAAAGTATTTCCTGTATTTGATTTTTGTTTTTTGTTTTTTCTGTTGTGTTCATCTTTTCTTGCTGCTTAGCACTCCATTGATCTGCATGAGTCTTCTCTTTCTTCAAATGTTCCACTGTCTTCTGGAGCTCTCTGATCTTTTCTTTATCAGTTCTGACTTTAACTCTGAACTCAGGGAACTCTTCAGCAAGTGCAGGCTCATTCAAATCTATGGCAACCTAAGGTTCTTTCATCTTAATTTGGTACTTAGAAATCAATCCTGAGCCGTGCTCTTCATCTGAATTGGTTGAGTCCATGGCTTCAGGCATGTCTGATATATGGTCTGAATCTACAAGATTACTTTCTTTAGTTTCAGGAACCCTATTTATACCTTTGGCAGATGCTTTAGCTCTTGGCAATTTGGTAGCAGCTCTTGTTACAGGTCTTGTAGAGAATAGAACAATTTGCTTACCTTCTTTTACTGGTTCTTTATGTACTGGGGACTTTCCTGTCTTTCGTTTGATATCTTCTTTAGCATCTTCAAAATGGTCTTCTATCACTATGACATCTTCTCTTTTGATTGAGGAATCGAACATGGATTTGGGCCTTAGCCTGTACTTGTTGGTGACTCTTGTAGAGTTCCTCTTAGGGTCTTGAGGCACAGACACACATTTCTTCTTTTACCTTTTAACTGCAACATTCTTCTTACTGGTTGCTAATGATTTATGCTTGGCTGAGAGTGTAACATTATAATCTTCATCAGAGTCTTCTTCTGTTTTTAAATCTGCCTCAGGAAGAATTTCGTTTTTTGTTTCCCATTTGGGTCTCTTACCTCTGTTGGTCCTCGTTACCCTGATCGCAGGCAATTCTTCTTTAACAGGTGTTTCATCAACTGGAATGCTTGGCTCCTGTGTAACATTCCTTTTCCTTTTGCCTTTCCTCTGTTTGCTGGACTGTGGGTTAGGATTTAGGGATTGCATGAGCCAGCGCCAGGGTTTTTGTATTTCTCGTAGGGAAAACACGACTAGAGTCTTAATTAAAACTTGATGAAACAAGCTACTCTTTGCATTGGAGGAGTGTGACTGCACTCTTTTTGACATTTTTGCTAGGTTTTTCAGGAGAAAATAAGGAAAATTTAAAGGATAATCACCATTTAGATGAATTAATAACCTAATGTGATAGATATAAATCAATGAGAATCTGCCTTCGCAGGTGATATTCTTGTGGATAACGATCAGAGCAGTGTGCCATTCCTATCTGATCCAACTGCGAGGGATTCATTTTCTCCAATCTCGGTTTTGTTTGTGTGGCAGCAAAAAGTGATTGGTGAATTCTGTAACTACATGCTCTTTCTTCCACCATCGTTCTCCTCCAACCACCAACCTGCAAGCCTTGGAAATTGTTTGTTTTGTCACCAGTATTAGCAATTTCCCGATCTCCACTTCGTAACTATCGAAGTTTTGTGCAAACGCCAAAGAGACCTGTTCGTCGTGACCTTGGAAGGTAGTGAGGAATTCAAACCAACCAGCATCTCTAAATCTCTGCGCCATCTGCGGATATGCCTCAAGAAGCTCTGCGTCCTCAGGTTCCAATCTGACCACTTACCCGCTTCTCTTAGGCACCATGAAACACGATGCTACAACAGGCACTGATCGGATTCTGAATTTACAAACTTCAACTATTAACATATAACAGTTCTTCTGAGAAAAATACCTATGCTTATAATTCAACACAATCAGAATGACAAGTGGCGGGTTTAGATAATGATCTTTGGGAATTGAACGATTTGAAATGATTTCTTTGCAGGTACAGAGAAATTCGATCATGTAACGGTTTGAATCATAAAATGATTCAAGAGCCATCGTGGGACACATGCAAACTCTTAATCTACGATCTGTGTAATCATAACGAAATTTGGGTGGCGGGCGCATATTAAGGCATGATTATATTTGTGCTACGAGAATAATGTTATTCTAGTAGTGCTATTAATGACTTAGCATAATTTGAATTTGTAAAGTTCAAATAAGCATATGAAGTGACACATCATTCAAAACCATGTCTTAAAACTCCAAACTTAAAGAAATTATCTAAAGAACTAAAATGCGAACCATAACAAGATGAAAACAATGATTAAAATCAAATGAAAACAGATAATGAAGTGCAGGTAGGAAGGGTTTAGGATTGGGGTTTCTCACTAAATCAAGACAAAATTAGAAACTAACACTGACTCCTTCTGGGGGATGATGCTCTCCCCGTGAGGCATCAAGAACAAGTGGACCACTGTGCCTTTGCTTTTCCTCTATACATCCATGCAACGCAACCTGCAAAATTTTGTCTCTGCAAACATTCACATTCTTTTGTGTTGTGCCTAGTCCATTGGGTTATGGAGTCAGTCAACATCATTCAAATATGGCCCAAACTTCTACAACTCTGCTCCTCATTTGAATCCAAAACTACCCCTGTCAATAGTGTTTTACATGCATTGGGCATGGAGTCTTTATTTCAAAACTGAAACCAATTTTTTTGTTGCAAACCAACAGACTGAAAAGAATCTCATACTTGATAGCGAGCTTATTCTTCTATCTATTCCTACTTCTAACCAATAAAAACTGGCTCATCATGTGACATCATTCTTCCAATGAATCCATGATAACATCAAACCATTTACCAAAGCTCTTTCAACGCAGATAGAAATCAGAGAAGAATTCTTTATGTGTAATAGAATTTTAATTTGTAATACATACCTACAACCCTCATATGATTTAATTCCAAAAATAGCAAGGCTGAAATCTTCCGAGAAACATTAATCCACATAAATGGCTACCGGATCATAGAAAGAAGTAGATTGATAACTGAAAATGGTTACCTTTGCTCGCTGCTCGATACTTCCATATACTGGTTCTAACTGTACATGACAAATGGACAGAATGTTCTCATAAACTTGTTGATCAAATCTAACATTGCCATATGCTGCCTCATATATCTGTTCTTGATGAGCAACCTCTTGATTTTCCTCCTTAATCACATGTAACAACATATCATATGAATCCACTTGAAGGAGTTGAGGAAAGACCTCTTCTTCAACTATTTTTTCATTCAGATCTAAGACAACAGGTGCATCAGAAACAAAATCTAATGCATTCACAACTGTGCAGTCATCTTTCCTATTATCAATTAAATTTGGAAAATCTTCCTCAACAACATGATTTTCATTCTTGCAATCAAAAGAAACATTTGCTTTTTGCTGAATATGCTTATCAAATTCATCACAACAATTTTCAAAAAGACTTTTAGCTGGAAATATTCTTTACAAAATATATTGAAAGCATAATGAAAACTTGCCAATGAGTTAATACTTGAAGCTGGAAGAGATCTGCACCAGTCAAGGGCTGCTCCCTTCAATGAGTATCTGAAAATATTGATCTTGACATCCTCATGCACAATCTGACGTTCATGAATAAACTCATGAAAATCTAGCAGATGCTCAGTCGAAACCTCCCAATCTCCGCCTTTAAATGTAGGAAGGGTACCTTCACATTTAGCGCTGCTAGGAATTGGGTTTGGAAAACCAATGACATCTGAAAAATCATAAAAATCAAACCTTTGAGCCAAAATGGCTTCCATGCTTGGATCCAGTGGAGTCGCTTATTAATCTTTAGACAATGGAGTCGCCATGGTGAAAGATCTGCAGTCATGTATCTGTCCCCTTCCTATTCACCATCGAGAAGCGGATATGATCGTTGTCGTTCTCCCAGGGATAAATACTTCGTGTCTCCGTCCTCGACAACGGTGCCAAAATATGTTAGTCCCTAAAGTTGCACTTGACTGTGAAAGGGCAAGCTAGGGCATCATCGGTTTATTGCAAAGTCTTTAGAAGGTTTTTATAATTTGGTTTTTTGAACAAGGTGGTTGAAAACTGGCTCAAGGTTATAACATAACATGAAAATCAAGATCAGAACATAGCATATCCCATTCACTAAATAAAAGGTAAACACATAGATGGATTAAACCAATAAGAAAAAGAGAAGATGAAGCCTTCAATTTGTTAACTTCACATAAATTCTTGCCTTAAAATATCAAAAGAAACAATAACATCAGCTTGAAATCAAAACTTGAAATTAATTCCCACAGCAAATTCTTTAGTGTATTAATTAACAATCAAGAAACAAATGCATTGTAGTCTAAATAATGAATTCAAGCATGAAGAAAAAAAACAGAGTAGAAAAGAGTGTCTAACCATCCATGTGCCTTTTCTATTAAGTGTCAAATAGAACATAAATGCCTTTACAAAGAGTTTCACAAAAAAGTCCTATGGATCTCCAATTTTTCGACCCTTAACTTCTCCTTATACAGAGTTTATATAGAAACAATACATAATTATCAAGATCCAAAAGAAATGGATCTGAAAACCTCCTCATCTATATTTAGTTTCTTGTTTCAAATAATCAAGGAGAAGATCCAATCTGATCTCCAATTCGAATTGATGAGGTGGCTTGTCAACTGTTGTCCATGAGATTTTTCAGGAAAATAAATCTGGCAAATTCCTGCAAAAACAGGGTCCAACAATCTCTTCGTATCTCTCAAATGGTGATAGCTTTGTAAAAACCGAGAGAGGTTTTTTGGAAGGGACTTGTTCCCAACAAAAACCTCTTTTGGTTTCCAAAAAGTCATCACCCTCTGTTCTGCAACCTCTCCAAAAATTACTAACTAAAACATGAAATTATTTATTATGAAATCACAGAAAAACAGGCCTCAAAGATCAATTCGAATCTCTTAAAATGTGATGGATGTGTAAAAACCCAGAGAGGTTTTTGTGAAGGGGAATGTTTCCAACAAAAACCTCTTTTAGTTTCAAGAAATTCCTCTCCAGCTGTTCTGCAACCTTTCTTGAAGAAGAACACTAAAACATATAAAAAAACCAGAGTATTTCTTGTAGCTTTATCAGAAAATTAGGCCTCAAAGATATATCTGAATCTCTTAAAATGTGATAGTTGTATAAAAACTAAGAGAGTTTTTTGTGAAGGGGCATGTTTCCAACAAAAACCTCTTTTGGTTTTAACAAATTCATCTTCATAGTTTCAATAACTTCTTTTGAATATAAGGACTAAAACAACAAAAACAGAGTATTTCCTGTATTTGATTTTTGTTTTTTGTTTTTTCTGTTGTGTTCATCTTTTCTTGCTGCTTAGCACTCCATTGCTCTACATGAGCCTTCTCTTTCTTCAACTGTTCCACTGTCTTCTGGAGATCTCTGATCTTTTCTTTATCAGTTCTGACTTTAACCCTGAACTCGGGGAACTCTTTAGCAAGTGCAGGCTCATTCAAATCTATGGAAACCTGAGGTTCTTTCATCTTAATTTGGTACTTAGAAACCAATCCTAAGCCATGCTCTTCATCTGAACTGGATGATTCCATGGCTTCAGACATGTCTGATATATGGTTTGAATCTACAAGATTACTTTCTTTAGTTTCAGGAACCTTACTTATACCTTTGGCAGATGCTTTAGCGCTTGACAATTTGGTAGCAGCTCTTGTTACAGGTCTTGTAGAGAATAGAACAATTTGCTTACCTTCTTTTACTGGTTCTTTATGTACTGGGGACTTTCCTGTCTTTCGTTTGATATCTTCTTTAGCATCTTCAAAATGGTCTTCTATCACTATGACATCTTCTCTTTTTATTGAGGAATCGAACATGGCCTTGGGCCTTAGCCTGTACTTGTTGGTGACTCTTGTAGAGTTCCTCCTAGGGTCTTGAGGCACAAACACACATTTCTTCTTTTTCCTTTTAACTACAGCATTCTTCTTACTGGTTGCTGATGATTTATGCTTGGTTGAGAGTGTAACATTATAATCTTCATCAGAGTCTTCTTCTGTTTTTAAATCTGCCTCGGGAAGAATTTCATTCTTTGTTTCCCATTTGGGTCTCTTACCTCTGTTGGTCCTCGTTACCCTAATGGCAAGCAAGTCTTCTTTAACAGGGGTTTCATCAATTGGAATGCTTGGCTCCTATGCAACATCCCTTTTCATTTTGCCTTTCTTCTGTTTGCTAGACCGCGGGTCAGGATTTAGGGATTGCATGAGCCAGCTCTAGGGTTTTTGTATTTCTCTTAGGGAAGACACGACTAGAGTCTTAATTAAAACCTGATGAAACAAGATACTCTTTGCATTGGAGTGTGACTGCACTCTTTTTGACATTTTTACCAGGCTTTTGAGGAGAAAATAAGGCAAATTTAAAGGATAGTCACCATTTAGATGCATTAATAACCTAATGTGATAGATATAAATCAATGAGAATCTACCTTCGCAGGTGATATACCTGTGGATAACGATCAGAGAAGTGTGTCATTCCTGTCTGATCCAATTGCGAAGGATTCCTTTTCTCCAATCCTGGTTTTGTTTGTCTAACAACAAAAACTAATTGGTGAATTCTGTAACCGCATGCTCTTTCTTCCACCAACCTGCAAGCCTTGGCAATTATTTGTTCTGTCACCAACATTAGCAATTTCCTGATCTCCACTTCGTAACCATCGAAGTTTTGTGCAAACGCCAAAGAGACCTGTTCATCGTGACCTTGGAAGGTAGTGAGGAATTCAAACCAACCAGCATCTCTAAATCTCTGCGCCATCTGTGGATATGCCTCAAGAAGCTCGGCGCCCTCAGGTTCCAATCTGACCACTTGCCCGTTTCTCTTAGGTGCCATGAAACACGATGTTACAACAGGCACTGATCGGATTCTGAATTTACAAACTTCAACTGTTAACATATAACAGTTCTTCTGAGAAAAATACTTGCGCTTATAATTCAAC
>JASDQU010109027.1:123211-138439 GCA_032191745.1 Picea mariana | reverse complement strand
AATATTTTATTTTGAAATTATTAATTTAAAATTTGTAAAAAACAATGAATTAAAATATACACATATGAGTGCATTGTATTCTTTTGAAGTGACTTGACTGTGCATTCCATAATATAGAAAGAAATGTGTTTTGAGGATTCGTACACACGAGTTCACATTAATTATCATAACACACCAACACGAACTATTGAAAAACACAAAGTTCTGTAAACAACATAACAAACGATAATATTTATCATTTCAAAATTATACGGTGCTCATATTTAAAATATACACCGGGGAACTAAATATAATTAACATGTTTAATTTTTGTATATGTATCTTGGCTATAAATATTTTTTATGTGTCGATTCCTTTACTATAATATAAACATTTGTGCTTAGTAAAAATAATAGTGCTAACACCTCACCTTGAATATTCAAAATTTCACTACCCTTCGGTGCACATTGTAAACTAGACATTGATACATACTAATTACATAAGCACCAGAGTGCACATTATTAAATGCATCGAGACTCAAGATAACTCGATCACATGAGTGATAAATAATAATTAAAATCTCTGGTGTGTACTAAATCTAAAACGCACCAGTGCTTCATACGCAAACAAGGTGGTTAATCGTCCCTTGAAATTATAAGAGCATCAGTGCTATGCATATGAGAAAAACGGTAGAATCGGTCATTTTGACAAGAAAAATTCTGAAGAAAAAGCCTCTACTACAGCCTCTGTCCACCCAAATTTTTTAGTTATATAAAACATTCACTAAAACCTCCACATTCAATATAGGAGGTTGTAGTGGATGTGTTTTTCAAAATTTTGTCAAATTTTGTAGCACTAAAAACCTCATATACAAGGTGTTTTCCTTGTAGTGTCTCAAGATGAGGGAGTATCTGTATGGTCACTATTTTTTCCAGCTTTTCTTCTATCGTATCAGTTCACCATTAGAAGCCATTATCGATCCTCATCAAAATCATTGTTCTATTATGTTATCCTTGACTTGAGAGTATGGGAGTGATTGATTGGAGGAAAAAAGAAAGAGGCGAGACAAGAATGCTAGGCGAAAAGATTCAGATGAAAAGGATAGAGCACGCCATCATCATGCAGGTTACATTTTCCAAGCATATAAATGGATTGTTGAAGAAATATTATGAGCTTTCAGTGCTCTGCGATGCAGAACTTGGACTCGTGTTTTTATCTCCATGAATTGTCCAATCAGAGGAGACTTGTTCATTTTCA
Organism: Picea mariana; assembly: GCA_032191745.1. Lineage (NCBI taxonomy): Eukaryota > Viridiplantae > Streptophyta > Pinopsida > Pinales > Pinaceae > Picea > Picea mariana. Next base: position 137,203 of record JASDQU010109027.1, on the reverse strand, counting down.
ATAATATTATTATTATATATTATTAAACTTCTATCTCATTTTCCTTTTCACACTTAAGAAGGGTAAGTAATAGATACATTTTATGACCTTGAGGCATATCTCTTGTGATATCCTCGAATTATTCAGGAAATAAATATTTTAAAAGTTGTTATTCATTTTTTTTTTCCATTTATGGAAATTCGAATTTACATTTGCGGAAGCATGTAATTATTATTTTTATTATTTTTGAACAAATATTTGGCTTGCCAAATGTTCTCTTTGATGGAGACATGTATGATAAAAACTTTTTAATGCATGCAATAGTTACATCTAAATGCAATAACAAAATACAAAACAATATTATTATTAAAAAATATTTGATTTTGAAATTATTGATTTAAAAGTTGTAAAAAACATTGAATTAAAATATACACATATGAGTGCATTGTATTCTTTTGAACTCACTTGACGGTGCATTCCATAATATAGAAAGCGGTGTGTTTTGAGGAGTCATATGCATGAGTGCATATTAATTATCATAACACACCAATACAGACTATTGAGAAAACACAAAGTTATACACCAATACGAACTATTGATAAAACACAAAGTTATGTAAACAACATAACAAACAATAATATTTATCATTTCAAAATTGTACGGTCCTCATATTTAAAATATACACTCGGGAACTAAAAATAATTAACATGTGGATACGTGTTTTTTATATGTATCTGTGCTATAGATATTATTTATGTATGGATGTATTTACTATAATATAAACATTAGTTCTTAGTAAAAATAATAGTTCCAACACCTCACCTTGAATATTGAAAATTTCACTACCCTTCGATACACATTGTAAATTAGAAATTGATACATACTAATTACACAAGAACCAGAGTGCACATTATTAAATGCATCGGGACTCGGGATAGCTCAATCGCATCGGAGATAACTATAAATTAAAATTTATGGGCCGTACTAAATATAAAACGCACTCGTACTTCATATGGGAACAAGGCGGCTAACCGCCCCTTGAAATTATAAGAGCATCAATTCTCTGCATACGAGAAAAAAGGTGGAACCGGTGTGTAATAGTCATATTTTTTTGTTATATTAACATGTTGGGACATTTGTTTTATGTTAACGCATTCGTGAGTGTACATCAATACCACACCAGTGCATTTTGACAAGAAAATTTCAAAGAAAAGGCTTCTACTACAACATTTGCCTGCCCAATTTTTTTAGTTATATAAAAAATTTGCTAAAATCTCCACATTCAATATATGAGGTGATAGTGGAGGTGTTTTTCAAAATTTTGTCAAATTTTGTAGCACTAAAAACCTCTGATAGAAGGTGTTTTCCTTGTAGTGTCTCAAGATGAGGGAGTATCTCTATGGTCACTGTATTTTCCGGCTTTTCTTTTATCGTATCAGGTCACCATTAGAAGACATTATTGGTCCTCATCAAAACCATTATTTTATAATGTTATTGCTGACTTGAGAGTATGGGACTGATTGATTGGAGGGAAAAAGAAAGAGGCAAGACTAGAATGGTGAGCAAAAAGATTCATATGAAAACGATAGAGAACACCACCAACATGCAGGTTACATTTTCTAAGTGCATAAATGGATTGTTGAAGAAATATTATGAACTTTCAGTGATCTGCGATGCAGAAGTTGGACTCGTGATTTTCTCTCCATGAATTGTCCAATCAGAGGAGACTTGTGTATTTTTAATAATATTATTATTATATATTATTAAAATTCTATCACATTTTCATTTGCACACTTAAGAAGGGTAAGTAATGGATTTGTTTTATTACCTTGAGGCATATCTCTTGTGATATCCTCGAATTATTCAAGAAATAAATCTTTTGAAAGTTGTTATTCAATTTTTTTTCCATTTATGGAAATTTGAATTTAGATATCCGGAAGCATGTAATTATTATTTTTGTTATTGTTGGACAAATATTTGACTTTCCAGTTGTCCTCTTTGATGGAAACATGTATGAGAAAAACTTTTTAATAAAATTTAATGATGGAAGACAAATATTTTCAAATTACAGAAGCATCCTTCTATGTGGGTTTATTAGCATCCTTCTCGTCCCCTCCCCAACCGTCTCCAACCTCGCAACTTGTTGCCACACCCACCACCAACCCATCAAGATTTTCTCGGTCAATAACAATTTTAGTTTTACCTGCAAGCACATATTGTGCTTCAATCACCAGTAACTTGGATAAACCACCATTTTGGATCCAACATTGGTTGGGGTGTTCTATCTCTAAGAAGCTCAGACTTAATAGTTGAACAATCCATTGTACTCCTCCACTTCATCGATGCACTATGTGTGGTAGATTTTGTTTTGTTATGTATTTACTTTTCCATATTTAGCAGAGAAAACTTAGGAGAAGCTTGTAGCCAACTCTAGCCATGGGTTTGGCTATTGGATTTGTTCATACATAAAGGAGGACTGTTGTTGTTTCATTACTAGTAGTAGTATAATAATTGTTTTTCCACTATTAATAATATTCAGATTCATTATTGGACACATCAAACAAACACATAGTGATAGCGAGTGAGGGATATTTATTTCATGTATGTTATATACAGTTCTATATTGTAGACAATCTTTCAACTATTCACGATGAACTAGCATTCATTTTTTAAGTCGATACTAATAAATATATGGGATATGTGATATAGATATCATTGATAAATCCATTGTATATGTGAGATATATCTTGATTTTTTTATGGTATGTATACAGATGTTGAATTTTTATGGTATATCAAATATAGATCTTATTTTTTCTTGCAACATTGCGGCTATGATAGTGATATATTTTGAGAGGATTTCCTATTTTTTCACATCAAATGTGTCACAAAATAACAAAATGGGAATTATTTCTCCATTATTTTCAACAATAAAAAAGGATACATGTATTGAAAAGTTAAAGTTTTTGTGGCAATTGATCATGATTCCTATGACACTGCATTTTCTTCCAATTTCCATAATTTTACTTGTTGATATAATTCATTCTTGGATTGGATATACCATTGATAAATTAATGTCATTTGATTATGTTGCAATAATTTTTCGTTTTGGAGCATCTTCAAATAGGGTTTCAATTATCATAGTTATGCAATGGATATTTTACAATATCTTCCATTATCTATCATTAATGAAATGTAATTTGTTTATGTTATAATAATATTTCCATTCAGAGTATCCTCAAATACAGTTGCATGCAATTTGTTTATGTTATAGTGATTTTTGGGTTACATTGTTACAAACAATAGATTGTCTAGGTCAATATTGGTAGCCAACCACCTATTCCATATGGCTCCTCTCGATAGTTTTAGTTCAACATGTTCTTTTGTACTTATTTCTAATTGTGGGTTCTATAATCCAATGTTGTATGAACTCTACACATTTTTCAGGTGGATATTAGTGGTTTCCCAGCTAATCCAATTGGTTTATTTTGTAAGTTTTCATGTCAGTGCATATTTTTTTACTTCCAGGGTCGTTTTGGGGCCCTAACATTGTGTTTTTTGGATTTCCACAATCAAACTATAGACGAAGTTAGATTTTGATGGTATAATGTGTAGTTCTCAAATATACATTTCAAACGGGCTATCCCTCACATAAAATAGAGGTTGCATGCAAAAGTTACAACCCCGGGAAGTTGAGGTACCAACTTACCCATTGGGGCCGACATATCATTCAACGTTTCATCTCTTAGGGCTAGGATTTTGGATGTATAGGGTTTTTAAATTCATGAGTAATGTTAAAAATGACTATGGAGCCTTGTTGTAATCATCTTTCTAGATAGATGCCTCTAGAAGCCACATCTCTTCTCAAAGATAGCTACCACCATTTGACAAAGCTTTTTTAGTTCTGCAGTTTTATAGTTTCAACTTATTTGATTTATTCAATAGAAGTTATCATTCACTAGATATATGTTGTTGTTCTATGTATCTCTATGTTATTGTATTTAGTTTTTTATTCATTGTGTTCCTCTCATAAATCCATATTAGTAGTATCAGAGTGATATGCTCTTCATTTGTTTTTCTTCATGCATGTCCCCAACAAGATATTCATACAAGAAGTTGGGACTCGAACCAATCAATCCTTTTCTAGATTGGTCTTACTTAGCCCAACAGCAACCCATGTGGGATGAAAAGAAAGCTGATGGAACATGATATCTTTTTAAAATATTTCTCGAGGAAGCCCTTACACAACAAAGGAATGAGATTATGAACAATTGTTCTCAGATCCTTCGTCGATTGCCCACATAAGACATGTCTTCTTCAAGAATCCATGCAACGCCCTTCAAGGTACTGTTAGGGTCCTAACCCACACATAGGTAGAACAATATATTAAGATGTAATAAAGGTCAATATCAATAAGGCCTTGCAATAAACTAGAATAAGTCGAATGTAAGAAGACCTAATAGAAGCTTCCGCTTCTAGAAGGATCTTCCTCTAGATTCTTCTTTTGATAGACATATTTAGTATAAATAGGAGTCAAGGGTATGATAACCCTAGCTTGAATATTATTGTAATAGAGCTCTACTCGACTAGAGGTTTTCTCCTCGAAGAGGCCCGTGACCATTGCTATCAGAATCATTGTACTATTTCTGTTGTTATTCTTATATCATTTATGTGTTATTATTCCATTTCTAGCATTTTATTTATGTTCTGAATACTTTTTATATCTGGTATACTACAAGTGGTATCAGAGAACTTTCCTCGGCAGAAATTATGGGTTAAATTTTTTTTCAGGGTAGAGATGTATTCTGACGTCATTAAGCCACAGAGATATATCGTTACACACATAAACCTGTGGTTGAAGGATTCATACATGCAGGAAATACAAGTGGTACTTAAGTGCACATCTGTTGGCCACCCTTGTAACCCCTATTGGTACCCATTAGAGTGGTAGCGCATCAGAAAATAGTTGTGTATGGATAGGTCACCTGACTTCTATAGTGCCACCGAGAACAACACTCAGGAAGATACTTTCTAGTACCTAGATAGTCGAATAGTATAGCTAAGGGTACGGTCTAGCCTCCTTAGTTAGTTCCCTGGGATATTGGGATGAGTACTATGGTTGGACCCCAAACATATATCAAAGAGCTATAGCACAAGGAAAACCCTTGAATAACTAACCCTTGGGGATAGAAACATAAACAAATTAAAACAGACAAGATCTATTGTCGTGCAACTATTTTCGGGTTTCCAAATCACTACACATTTTTTTCTGGTTAAGCATTTTGGAATATCATCATTGTAGTATTATTCATACTAGAGTATAACTCCGTAGGTTTCAAAAAAAAAAAAACAAGTCTGGAAATTTTTGCACCATTATTTGATACCTAGTCAATTGGATTCATCTCTTCACCCTTATCACATTCATACATATCATTTTTTAGAAAAATATTTGACCCCACCGGCCCCATTTCGGGTCTCTTGTCCTCATGGCCCATACCCGTAGCCAAGACTTGGAAGGTTGCTTCAATAACTTGTAATCTAATTTCACCGAAACCCAACAAAAAGTGAGACAACACAGTGCCAATGTTGTCACCATCAATACAACCATGCAATCTTCAATGGAGGAAATCAAGAAAGACCTGAATACCAGCTTGAATCTGTTGTTTTGATGCTCTACACTAATATGCATATCCCTACAGATAACCCTTTATCTAACCCACCTTCGCATACTAAAGCTGAAAATTACTCTCATTCCCATAAATTTCAGCACTATCACTTTCAACATGACCTACGCCTCCTGTGGGTGGTTGTGACCAAATTTGATGGCTCGGATCCCAATGGTCAGGTAACCCAAATGGAACATTATTTCTCTTTATACAACATTACAGATGACTTGGGCAAACTCTGGTATGGTGTTCTCCATCTAGATCAAGAACGCTGGCAATGGTGGCAATGGTGAAAAACCTCCCATCAAGCATATATTTCTTAGACACACATTGTGGAAGAGATTTATGAACTCTTTGAAACTGACACCAACCATTTGGTCTGTTTGAAAAAGTTGAAACAATTAGGAACAGTGGAAGACTTTATAGCTACCTTTGAGAGTCTAGATTTTCAGACAGAGGGCATGTTTGATGCCTTTTTCTGAGAGTGTTTTATTAGTGGCCTCAAGGATGATATTTGGGCCCATTTCCTCATGACTCTACCTTCAAGTTGGGTGGAGGCTAATAAAATAGATAAAGAATCACAATAGTTTGTATCTTCTCAAAACCGGAAATCCTCCTTTATCCCTCGCCCTGATCCAGTAAATCCCACTACTCCCTCCGCCCCACTGAAGATCCAAAAATTGACCAAGGATGAAATGGTTGAATGCCATCTCAAAGGCCTTTGTTATAATTGTGGTGAAAAATATTTGTTGGGCCACAAGTGTAAGGAACAAAAGATTTGTATGGCCATTTCAGAGGATATTTTGGAAGAGGATGTTGAAACTCCCCTTGTGTCTGAGTCACCTAAAATAACCAACATAACCCCTCCCTCAGACCCTCCTAACGTAGAACCAATAATTTCCCTCAATGATCTCACTAACTTCTCTTCTCCTCAAGCCCTCAAGCTAATCATTTACACCAAGCATACGAAGGTCATCATTCTGGTTGATACTGGAAGCACCCATAATTTTATTCATCACTGCATTGCCCAAAAAACTCATTGCTCCATCCATACCATCAATAATTTCCAAATAATGATTGCTAATGGTGGCTCCATGAAATGTGGATGGTGTTGTGAAAATGTGTGTCTCCAAATTGGTGACTACCACCTGAAATACCATATGTTTTTTATTGACATGGGCAGTTGTGAGATTGTGTTGGGTGTAGAATGGCTAAGGATTTTGGGTCCCATTCTCATGGACTTTAATGAATTAAACATGCAATTCGACCAGGACGGCCACCAATATAAGTTCCAAGACATCACCATCAGTTCACCTGAGATCATTAGTTCCCATCGCATGGAAAATCTACTCAAAAAAGGTTATTCTGGTGTTATTTCCCAAATCCATGCCATACAAGAAACATAGACACCCTCGGTGCCGCAATACCTCCAATCCATCCTTTCTAAACATCAAGTGGTGTTTTCCACTCTCCTGGGACTCCCTCCTTCCCGTGGTGTTCATGCTCATTCCATTCCCCTTGTACCATTAAGCTTTCCTCCCAATATATAACCTATCATCACCCCTTTTCCCCAAATAATGAAATTGAGAAAATGGTCCAAGAACTCGTTAATGCAGGCGCTATCCGCCCTAGTATGAGACCCTACTCTTCCCCGGTGGTCATGGTCCTGAAGAAAGAATTTTCTTGGTGAATGTGTACTGACTTCCATGCCCTCAACAAACTTACCATCAAAGACAAATTTTCCATTCCTTTCATTGATGACCTCTTTGATGAATTGAGTGGTGCCCAGTTATTTACTAAACTTTATCTTCTGGCTACCACTAGATACATATGAAAGAGGCAGACATTCCCAAGACTACCTTTAGAACTCATGAGGGCCACTATGATTTTTTGGTCATGCCCTTTGGCTTGTGTAATGCCCCCTCCACCTTCCAAAGCCTCATGAATCATGTCTTCCATCCTTTTCTCCGTCATTTTTTATTAGTTTTCTTTGATGATATCCTGATCTATATAAATCCCTAGACAAACCATCTTTCTCATGTGGATCAAGTTATCCATCTACTCCCTCAGCACCAACTTTTCCTGAAACAGTCTAAATGTGCTTTTGTTGCTGTAGAAGTTGAGTACTTGGGTCATTTGGTTGGAAAGGATGGCGTTAGGGTGGATCCTAAAAAGATTGAAGCTATGCAAGACTAGCCTCACCCAAAGACTCTCAAAAGCTTGCATGGATTTATGGGCTTAACAGGTTATTATCGCAAGTTTCTTAAGAATTATGGAATAATTGTAGCCCCTCTCACTACACTCCTTACTTAGCCCAACAACAACCCATGGGGGATGAAAAGAAAGATGATGGAACATGAGATCTTTTTACAATATTTCTCGAGGAAGCCCTTGCACAACAAAAGAATGATATTATGAAAAATTGTTCACAGATCCTTCGTCGGTTGCCCACAGAAGACATGTCTTCATCAAGAATCCATGCAACCCCCTTCAAGGTAATGTTAGGGTGCTAACCCACACATAGGTAGAACAATAGAATAAGTGGAGTGTAAGAAGACCTAATAGAAGATTCCACTTCTAGAAGGATCTTCCTGTAGATTCTTCTTTTGATAGACATATTTAGTATAAATAGGAGTCAAGGGTATGATAACCCTTGCTTGAATATTATTGTAATAGATCTCTACTAGACTGAAGGTTTCCCCCTCGAAGAGGCCTGTGACCATTGCTCTCAGAATCAATGTGCTATTTCTGTTGTTATTCTTATATCATTTATGTGTTATTGTGGTTATTGTTCTGGTTATGTTGTTGTTATTGTTCCATTTCTAGCATTTTATTTATGTTCTGAATACTTATTATATCTCGTATACTACAAGTGGTATCAGAGCACTTTCCTCAGTAGAAATTATGGGTTAAATTTTTTTTCAGGGTAGAGATGTATTCTGACGTCTTTAAGCCACAAAGATATATCGTTACACACATAAACCTATGGTTGAAGGATTCATACATGCAGGAAATACAAGTGGTACTTAAGTGCACATTTGTTGGGCACCCTTATAACCCCTATTGGTACCCCTTAGAGTGGTAGCGCATCAGAAAATACTTGTGTATGGATCGGCCTAGATTACCTGAAGCCCTCTTTAGATAAAACGATCGATTGCCTAACTTTTATAGTGCCACTGAGAACAACACTTGGGAAGATACTTTCTAGTACCTAGGTAGTCGAATATTATAGCTAAGGGTATGGTATAGCCTCCTTAGTTAGTTCCCTGAGATATTGGGCTGAGTACTATTGTTGGAACCCAAACATATATCATAGAGCTATAGCACAGGGCAAACCCTTGTCTGTAGAACCCTTAAATACCTAACGCTTGGGGATAGAGACATAAACAAATTAAAACAGACAAGATCTATTGTCGTGCAACTGTGTTCAGGTTTCCAAATCACTACACATTTCTTCCTGATTAAGCATTTTGGAATTTCATCATTGCAGTATTATTCATACTAGAGTATAACTCCCAGGTTTAAAAAAAAAAAAGTTTGGAAATATTCATGCATATCATTTTTTAGAAAAATATTTGACCCCACCCGCCCCATTTCGGGTCCCTTGTCCTCATGGCCCATACCCGTAGCCAAGACTTGGAAGGATGCTTTAATAAATTCTAATCTGATTTCACCGAGACCCAACAAGAAGTGATACAACTCAGTGCCAATGTTGTCACCATCAATACAACCATGCAATCTTCAATGGAGGAAATCAAGCAAGACCTGAATACCAGCTTGAATCTATTGTTTTGATGCTCTACACTAATATGCATATCCCTACAGATAACCCTTTGTCTAACCCACCTCCGCATACTAAAGCTGAAAATTGCTCCCATTCCCATAACTTTCAACACTATCACTTTCAACATGACCTACGCCACCTGTGGGTGGATGTGACCAAATTTGATGGCTCGGATCCCAATGGTCGGGTAACCAAAATGGAACATTATTTCTCTTTATACGACATTACGGATGAGTTGGCCAAACTCCGGTATGGTGTTCTCCATCTAGATCAAGAACGTTGGCAATGTTGGCAATGGTGAAAAACCTCCCATCAAGCATATATTTCTTAGACACACTTTGTGGAAGAGCTTTATGAACTCTTTGACACTGACATGAACCATTTGGTTTTTTTGACAAATTTGAAACAATTAGGAACAATTGAAGACTTTATAGCTACCTTTGAGCACCTGGATTTTCAGACAGAGGGCATGTTTGATGCCTTTTTTCGAGAGTGTTTTATTAGTGGCCTCAAGAATGATATTCGGGCCCATGTCCTCATGACTCTATCTCCGAGTTTGGTGGAGGCTGATAAAATAGATAAAGAATCACAATATTTTGTATCTTCTCAAAACTGGAAAGCCTCCTTTATCCCTCGCCCTAATCCAGTAAATCCCACTACTCCCTCTGCACCACTAAAGATCCAAAAATTGACCAAGGATGAAATAGTTGAATGCCAACTCAAAGGCTTTTGTTATAATTGTGGTGACAAATATTTGTTGGTTCACAAGTGTAAGGAACAAAAGATTTCTATGGCCATTTCAGAGGATAGTTTGGAAGAGGATGTTGAAACTCCCCTTGTGTCTGAGTCGCCTAAAATCACCAACATAACCCCTCCCTCAGACCCTCCTGAAGTAGAACCAATAATTCCCCTCAATGATCTCACTAGCTTCTCTTCTCCTCAAACCCTCAAGCTAATCAGTTACATCATGCATACGAAGGTCATCATTCTGGTTGATAGTGGAAGCACCCATAATTTTATTCATCACTGCATTGCCAAAGAAACTCATTGCTCCATCCATGCCATCAATAATTTCCAAATAATGATTGCCAATGGTGGCTCCATGAAATGTGGATGGTGTTGTGAAAATGTGTATCTCCAAATTGGTGACTACCACCTGAAATACCATATGTTTGTTATTGACATGGGCGGTTGTGAGATTGTGTTGGGTGTAGACTGGATAAAGAGTTTGGGTCCCATTCTCATGGACTTAAATGAATTAAACATGAAACTCGACCAGGACGGCCGCCAATATAAGTTCCAATACATCACCATCATTTCATCTGAGATCATTAGTTCCCATCGCATGGAAAATCTGCTCAAAAAAGGTCATTCTGGTGTTATTTCCCAAATCCATGCCATACAAGCAACATAGACACCCTCGGTGCCGCAAGACCTCCAATCCATCCCTTCTAAACATCAAGTGGTCTTTTCCACTCCCCTGGGACTCCCTCCTTCCCATGGTGTTCATGCTCATTCCATTCCCCTTGTAACATTAAGCCTTCCTCCCAATATACGTCCCTATCATCACCCCTTTTCCACAAAAAATGAAATTGAGAAAATGGTCCAGGAACTCCTTAATGCAGGCGCTATCTGCCCTAGTATGAGCCCCTACTCTTCCCTGGTGGTGATGGTCCTGAAGAAAGAATTTTCTTGTTGAATGTGTACTGACTTCCATGCCCTCAACAAACTTACCATCAAAGACAAATTTTCCATTCCTTTCATTGATGACCTCTTGGATGAATTGAGTGGCGCCCAGTTATTTACTAAACTTTGTCTTCACTCTGGCAACCACCAGATATGTATGAAAGAGGCAGACATTCCCAAGACTAACTTTAGAACTCATGAGGGCCACTATGAGTTTTTGGTCATGCCCTTTGTCTTGTGTAATGCCCCCTCCACCTTCCAAAGGCTCATGAATCATGTCTTCCATCCTTTTCTTCGTCATTTTATATTAGTTTTCTTTGATGATATCCTCATCTATAGAAAAACCTAGACATACAATCTTTCTCATGTGGATCGAGTTATCCATTTACTCCCTCAGCACCAACTTTTCCTGAAACAGTCTAAATGTGCTTTTGCTACTGTAGAAGTTGAGTACTTGGGTCATCTGGTTGGAAAGGATGGCGTCAGGGTGGATCCTAAAAAGATTGAAGCTATGCAAGACTATCCTCACCTAAAGACTCTCAAAATCTTGCTTGGATTTATGGGCTTAACAAGTTATTATCGCAAGTTTTTTAAGAATTATGGAAAAATTGTAGCCCCTCTCACTGCACTCCTAAAAAATAACTCTTTCACTTGGACTACAACAGCTGCTCAATCTTTTCAAACCTTGAATATGGCCATGTGCACCACTCTAGTCCTGGCCCTTTCTGATTTCAAAAAGACCTTTGTCTTGGAATGTGATGCTTCAGGGAAACAAATTGGTGTTGTTCTTATGCAAGAGGGTCGGCCTTTGGCCTTTAACAACAAGAAACTATCTAAAAGAAATTTGGGAAAATCAATTTACGAAAAGGAAATGTTGGATATTCTTCAGGCAGTTGATCTGTGGTGGCCTTATATATTAGGGAAACGCTTCGAAATTAAGAAAGACCATCAAAGCCTCAAGTATTTTATGGAACAACACATTTTCTCCCCAGAGAAAAAAAAATGGGTGACTAAGATATTTGGATATGATTATGAGATCATTTACAATAAAGGAAAATACAATGTGGTTGCAGATGCACTTTCCTAAAAATATGGAGATGAAGGATCCATTTTTTCTCTTTCCTTCATTGTACTAGATTGGCTCCAAGTTGTTCTCTAAGAATGGCTACACGATCCCAAAAGTTCGCATCTCATCCAACAATTGTAGTACAATGCTCCAACTTCCCCAAGGTACTCTTGGGTCCATGATGAGCTTTGATACAAAGGTCATTTGTATTTAAGTAAACAAGAAAAACTTAAATCCATGCTACTTTCTGAGCTTCATGCTACACCAACAACTGGGCACTCCGGGTTCACCAAAACCTATGACAGGGTCAAACGCTCTTTTTTTGGGGATGGTATGAAACAATACATTCACAATTTTGTCATTGAATGTGATGTGTGTCAATGCAACAAGGGAGAAACAATCAAATCTCTAGACACACTCCAACCGCTTCCAATTCCACTTTCTACTTGGAGGGATATTTCTACGGATTTTATTACAGGCTTACCCAAATATGAAAATAAATCATTCATCATGGTGGTTGTTTATTTCCTTTATAGGTATTCTCATTTCTGTGCTCTTCAACACCCATTTACAACGTCCACGGTGGCTCAAATTTTCATGGATCGGGTCTTCAAGATTCATGGCATGTCACATTATATTGTTTCTGATTGTGACCCATATTTCAACAACAATTTTTGGAAAGAATATTTTGAGCTACAAGGAACCCAATTTCATCTCAGCACAACTTATCATCCCCAGACTGGTGATCAAACAGAATTTGCCAAGAAGTGTTTGGAAATATATTTTAGGTGTTTTTCCTTGGAAAAGAAAAATCAGTGGGCTCAATGGTTACCCCTATTTGAATGGTGGTACAACACTTCATACCATGCACCTACACGCATGACTCCTTTTGAAGTGATATATGGTCAAAAGACACCTTCAGTTCTCTCATACTTACCTGGTGTCTCGAAGGTCCAGGCGGTTGACCAAATGCTTACAGTTCGAGAGACTATTCTCTGTACCCTCAAATAGAATGTGATCATGGCACAGAATCACATGAAGCAACGAATGGATCAAGGTCTCTTTGAACATCAATTTGAAGAAGGGGATCAGGTGTTTCTTCGACTGAAACCTTAGAAGAAAAATTCCCTCAAGGCCGACCATTGTCAGAAGCTAGCACCCAAATTTTATGGTCCTTATATCATTCTGAAGCATGTGGGATAGTTAGAATATTAGTTAGATTTTCCCATTCATTCAACGCTACATCCTCCTTTTCATGTTTCATGCTTAAAGAAGCTGATTGGAACTAAGTGCAAAATGCAAACCAACATTCCCGAGTTAGACAAAGAAGAACCCATTTGGCTACAACCAAAATAAGTTTTGGACCCGAGTGAGCCTCGCCTGTATGATAGAACCATTAAGGAAGTGTTCTTCAAGTGAAAAGATACAACTCTAACATATGCCACTTGGGAACCAACTACCATTCTGCAGCAATTTCCACATCTCAAGCCTTGAGGACATGGTTGTTCTTAAGGGGGAGGACATGTTAGGGTCGTAACCTGCAAATAGGTAGAACAATATATTCAGATGTAATAAAGGTCAATATTAATAACACCTTGTAATAAAATAGAATAATTTGAATGTAAGAAGACCTAATAGATGTTGGATTACTGAGAGGGGGGGTGAATCAGTAATAACGTAATTTTAATCCTTTTTCTTCAAATGTTATATCAATGTAGAATTATTATCCAATAATGAGCAGTAATAAATAAGCAATGAACAAATGAACAATCATACACATACACAGTACACCAGTGTTTTACGTGGAAACCC
>JASDQU010109027.1:103576-114740 GCA_032191745.1 Picea mariana | reverse complement strand
GTATATTAGATATAGATCTTATTTTTTCTTGCAATAGTGTGGTTATGATGATATATTTTGAGTGGATTTCTTATTGTTTCACATCAAATGTGTCACAAAATAACAAAATGGGAATTCTTTCTCCATGCTTTGCAGTAATAAAAAGGATCCATGTATTAAAAAGTTAAAGTTGTCGCGACAACTAATCATGATTTCTATGACACTGCATTTTCTTCCAATTGCCATAATTTTACTTGTTGATATAACTCATTCTTGGATTGGATCTACCATTGATGAAATAATGCCATTTGTTTAGGTTACAATAATTTTTGTGTTTGGAGCATATTTAACTAAACTTGCGATTATCATAATTTTGTAAAGGCTACTTTACAATATCTACCATTGATGAAATGCAATTTGTTTATGTTATAATAATATTTTTGCTCAGAGTATCTTGAAATACAATTGCATGCAATTTGTTTATGTTATAGTGATTTTTGGGTTACATTGTTACAAATAAAAGATGTGTAATTGGTTGGATAATGTGTTAATGCAATAGTTATATATAAATGCAATAACAAAATACAAAACAATATTATTATTAAAAAATATTTTATTTTGAAATTACTAATTTAAAATTTGTAAAAAACAATGAATTAAAATATACACATATGAGTGCATTGTATTCTTTTGAAGTGACTTGATTGTGCATTCCATAATATATAAAGCAATGTGTTTTGAGGATTTGTACGCACTAGTTCACATTAATTATCATAACACACCAACACGAACTATTGAAAAAACACAAAGTTATGTAAACAACATAACATACGATAATATTTATCATTTCAAAATTATATGGTGCTCATATTTAAAATATACACCGGGGAACTAAAAATAATTAACATGTTTAAGTTTTTTATATGTATCTCGGCTATAAATATTATTTATGTATCGATTCCTTTACTATAATATAAACATTGGTTCTTAGTGAAAATAATAGTGCCAACACCTCACCTTGAATATTCAAAATTTCACTACCCTTTGGTGCACATTGTAAACTAGACATTGATACATACTAATTACACAAGCACCAGAGTGCACATTATTAAATGCATCGAGACTCAAGATAACTCGATCAAATCAATGATAAATAATAATTAAAATCTCCGGGGTGTACTAAATCTAAAACGTACTAGTGCTTCATATGCAAACAAGGTGGTTAAAAGTCCCTTGAAATTATAAGAGCATCAGTGCTCTGCATATGAGAAAAAAGGTAGATTCGGTGCGTAATAGTCAGGATTTTTTATTATATTAACATGCTGAGGCATTTGTTTTATATTAACGCACTCGTGAATGTACATCAATACCACACTAGTGCGTTTTGACAAGAAAAATTCTGAAGAAAAAGCCTCTACTACAGCCTGAGTCCGCCCAAATTTTTTAGTTATATAAAACATTCACTAAAATCTCCACATTCAATATAAGAGGTTGTAGTGGAGGTGTTTTTCAAAATTTTGTCAACTTTTGTAACACTAAAAACCTCATATAGAAGGTGTTTTCCTTGTAGTGTCTCAAGATGAGGGAGTATCTGTATGGTCAATGTTTTTTCTGACTTTTCTTCTATCGTATCAGGTCACCATTAGAAGACATTATTGGTCCTCATCAAAATCATTGTTCTATTATGTTATCCTTGACTTGAGAGTATGGGAGTGATTTATTGGAGGAAAAAACAAAGAGGCGAGACAAGAATGCTAAGCGAAAAGATTCAGATGAAAAGGATAGAGCACGCCATCAACATGCAGGTTACATTTTCCAAGCGTATAAATGGATTTTTGAAGAAATATTATGAACTTTCAGTGCTCTGCGATGCAGAAGTTGGACTCATGTTTTTATCTCCATGAATTGTCCAACCAGAGGAGACTTGTTCATTTTTAAGAATATTATTATTATATATTATGAAACTTCTATCACATTTTCCTTTTCACACTTAAGAAGGGTATGTAATAGATCCATTTTATGACCTTGAGGCATATCTCTTGTGATATCCTCGAATTATTCAAGAAATAAATATTTTAAAAGTTGTTATTCAATTTTTTTTTTCCATTTATGGAAATTCGAATTTAGATTTKKGGAAGCATGTAATTATTATTTTTATTATTGTTGAACAAATATTTKTCTTGYCAAATGTTCTCTTTGATGGACACATGTATGATAAAAACTTTTTAATGCAATAGTTATATCTAAATGCAATAATGAACTATAAAACAATATTATTATTAAAAAATATTTGATTTTGAAATTATTAATTTAAAATTTGTAAAAAACATTGAATTAAAATATACACATATGAGTGCATTGTATTCTTTTGAACTCACTTGATGGTGCATTCCATAATATAAAAAGCAGTGTGTTTTGAGGAGTCATATGCACGAGTGCATATTAATGATCATAACACACCAATACGAACTATTGAGAAAACACAAAGTTATACACCAATAGGAACTATTGATAAAACACAAGTTATGTAAACAAGATAACAAACAATAATATTTATCATTTCAAAATTGTACGGTCCTCATATTTAAAATATACACTGGGGAACTAAAAATAATTAACATGTCGATACGTTAATTTTTTTATATGTATCTGTGCTATAGATATTATTTATGTATCGATGTCTTTACTATAATATAAACATTAGTGCTTAGTAAAAATAATAGTTCCAACACCTCACCTTGAATATTCAAAATTTCACTACCCTTGGGTGCACATTGTAAAMTACAAATTGATACATACTAATTACACAAGCACCAGAGTGCACATTATTAAATGCACCGAGACTCGGGATAATTCAATCACATTGGAGATAACTATAAATTAAAATTTATGGGCCGTACTAAATATAAAATGCACTAGTACTTCATATGCAAACAAGGCGGCTAACCGCCCCTTGAAATTATAAGACCATCAATGCTCTGCATATGAGAAAAAAGGTGGAACCGGTGTGTAATAGTCATGGTTTTTTATTATATTAACATGTTCGGGCATTTGTTTTATATTAGCACACTCATGAGTGTACATCATTACCATACCGGTGCGTTTTGACAAGAAAAATTTCAAAGAAAAAGCTTCTACTACAACCTTTGCCTGCCCAATTTTTTTAGTTATATAAAAAATTCGCTAAAATCTCCACATTCAATATATGAGGTTGTAGTGGAGGTGTTTTTCAAAATTTTGGCAAATTTTGTAGCACTAAAAACCTCTGATAGAAGGTGTTTTCCTTGTAGTGTCTCAAGATGAGGGAGTATCTCTACGGTCACTGTTTTTTCCGTCTTTTCTTTATCGTATCAGGTCACCATTAGAAGCCATTATTGGTCCTCATCAAAATCATTATTTTATAATGTTATCCCTGACTTGAGAGTATGGGAGTGATTGATTGGAAAGAAAAAGAAAGAGACGAGACTAGAATGGTGAGCGAAAAGATTYAGATGAAAACGATAGAGAGCACCACCAACATGCATGTTACATTTTCTAAGTGCATAAATGGATTGTTGAAGAAATATTATGAACTTTCAGTGCTCTGCGATGCAGAAATTGGACTCATGATTTTCTCTCCATGAATTGTCCAATCAAAGGAGACTTGTGTATTTTTAATAATATTATATTATATATTATTAAAATTCTATCACATTTTCATTTGCACACTTAAGAAGGGTAAGTAATGGATTTTTTTTATTACCTTGAGGCATATCTCTTGTGATATCCTCGAATTATTCAAGAAATAAATCTTTTGAAAGTTGTTATTCAATTTTTTTTCCATTTATGGAAATTCGAATTTAGATTTCCAGAAGCATGTAATTATTATTTTTATTATTGTTGGACAAATATTTGACTTGCCAGTTGTCCTCTTTGATGGACACATGTATGAGAAAAACTTTTTAATAAGATTTAGTGACAGAAGACAAATGGAACAACCAAGTTAAATATAGCTAACTATGACTCCATGAGTGGGGAATAGGTTTGATTTAACTCAGAGCTGATTTTTACAAGTGTTAGAAGTTTAGTTTTGTCACTAGCAGCCCCTAGAAATTAAGGATTTGTAAACCTACAAATTTCCCAAGGAGGGAAAGGAAAGGAAAGACCTAGGCATCAAATAAATACAACATATGTGGGAGGCAGCATGTTTCTAAATATGTTGGGAAGGAGAAGTTGTTTGTTTTTATGAGCACATTTGGTGTTATAAAAAAAATTATGTGAAACTCTTTAGAGAAACAATGACTAAGGAGTGATTCTCAAATCTCACTTATGGAGTCATGGTCAGGCTAGAGGGTGATTAGGACAAGAAAAGCATGGTTGTTTTGTATCTACCTTTGGGTGCAACTATTCCATTTGTTTTCCTAGCATCAATTGTTCATATATGTATCTTAACAATGTGTTTTCATTTCTTGAAGTGTTAAAGGGTTGATGGTATGTTTATTTATATAAATATAAATGATAATATGTATAAGTGCGCCTCATGGAATTGATAGATGTGTGGATTATCCACTATTTATAATATCTATTAATATCGTTTTCTGAGGTGTTATATGTGGAATGGATATATATATATATATATATATATATATATATAATTTTGTATGGGCATGCCTCCTAGCCATGGTAGATTATTTTATTTACCTACTGCTGAAATTTTCACATACAAACAAATGATTTCAGAAAAGAAATAAGCAAAAACAACACAAACATATTTTAACAAAGTAAAACAAGTGAATTATGTAGTCTCACTTCATTTTATATAATTCGAACTAGTGAGGTAAAGAGAGGCTCATACAATCTTAAAAGGGTACGAAACAAGTAATTTTAAGAGTCCCTGTTATACATATATAATTTTGTACATTAACGAAAGTGGTGATCTTATACAAAAAAATTTAGAGGACGTTATTATCAATTCATCCATGAAGATTCATAGGTCACTATGTTATACAAAGCCTTTATAAATTTTCGCAAGTAAAATATGACGAGTTTACGAAATCACAAATTCACTTATGACGAGTTTAAGTTGGGGCAGTAAAAACATAAGATATGCAGTTCGAGGCATACAAGCACTACAACTATGGTTAATGGAAGGGTGTAGGTATTTTGAACCTTAAAGAACTGATGAAGAAGAAAAAACATGTTGTAAAGTTATTTTAAAGAAAGAAAAGAAACATGGGAAACACTCTACAAGAACCTCATTCCAATAGAGTATCAAAGCTCCGTGAAATTACCTATGTAATTCAAGTAATCACCAATATGCATGGTCGCCAATGCTTGCAACTACCTATGTGTTTCTAAAGATAATTTTAGTTACTGGGTTCATGATGGCGAAGAGAAAGACTTAGTAGAGAAGCATGAGGGAGATCCTTCCTTTGGAAAATTATGGGCCTCGATCCCATCGTTTGTAATGGAGGAAATGACAGAGGGTACGTTCACTTGATATCATGTGAAGATTGTGAAGTGGAGGAATGAAATTGGCGTAGTCTCTAAGGCATCATATCTCATAGGTATTGGGGAAGTAAGTAGATGGTGACATACCCTGCCAAGAATTTAATGTGTTAACGTCGACTGCCCTGGCTCCTAGTTCCAGGTCCTGGTGTCCTCCACCCCATGCCTATCAGAGTTACCATAATATTACATCGTGGGTTTGGACTATAGTCTATATAGTGGGTTATCGGATGTGTGGAAAGAAAACCTAGTTGGTATCTAGGACTTGGAATCTCATGTAAACCCTTGTGTAGGTAGATTTATTAATGTAAATCATTATGGGTAGAACCCTTATTACAACTTTATTAATTTAAAAAGTTATGAGGATATTTTGTTATTGTTGATGGTCGGGGTTATCATAGTTTAGTATTTGATGGATATGGAAGAATCCTTAAATTGCTACATGATAGTAGGGTAATTATATGTGAAGGTATCCTTATGAGTAGCACATTATACCTCCCTTCTAGATAACATGTTTTAACTTAAATATTATAGGTCATGTATTTTGGGTTGTATTATAGTTTTTATTTCAGAATAAAACTGTTATGGATAAATTCGTCATGGCACCACAAGAATAATGTAAGAATCTTTTTGAAGGTATGCCAATAAGATGCGAGTAGTAAATGCCTTCCTTTGCTGAGTAGTCTAAATAAGGCTTTAAAATTCATAAAAATGAAGGAATTGTGTCTAGTATTGTATGTTTGAAACCAATAAAGCAGTGAATGGGTAAAAACCTTGGATAGACTTATAATGCAGTGGACAAGAAGTCTCATAGTTATTTCCCCCTCTATAAAAATAAAACATTTTTTTTTTGTAGCTAAATTTTGGGGTACATTAAATATGGTATTAGAGTTGTTGGTTACAACACTTAAGCCTAAGCGAAACTCCAGAAAGTTATTTTTGTTGAAGGAAAAATATAACAAGTAATATTTATTGTTACAAACATAAATAGATGTTTGTTCTTTTGAAAATGTCGGCACAGAATGGAGAAGGAAACATGACTGATAGAAACCACATTCAAGATCTTCCTAGAGATCCAGAACATCATAGTGAGGGAGGTTCAGCCACCCAAGTAAATTGGAAACAATGAATAATATTATTATGGAATTGCAGGTGTTTAAATATGATAATGAAAGGTTAAAGAAATCTCAAGAATATCAACTGGAAATAAATAAATCTTGTTACACAATATATCAATAAAGAAAATTCCAAGAAATAATGAGATGGAGGAGGAGGTCAGTAAAAAGTCCTCAAATAATTATAGTCAGGAAACATATGGAGAAGACAATTATTCTGAGGATACACACATGATAGAAACTAAGGCATCTATAGGAAATAAGAGAAAGCAATTTGATCACCTGGAAGGTGAATTCAAAAATATAATACCCTACACCTTTAATGGGGAATCAAATATTGGTGAGGAAGTTGAATCATGGCTCCTAGACATAAAGAAATACTTTCAGGTTTATAATTTATCCAGTAATATGAAGGTTAGAATGCCCATTTATAACTTAAAAGGAAAAGATATTATCTCGTAGAAAGATCTGAAGCTAGCAAAAAGATTGAAAGAAAAACAGATGGAATGGTCGGAATTCAAAAAGAGTTTCAAGAAACAATGCCTATCACAAAGTTATTACGAAAGAAAGACTAAGGAATTTTACAAGTTGTGATTAGGAAAAATGGCTATGGATGATCTGATCAATAAATTTCTAGATATGTTGAGGTTTGTACCCTATATCAAATAAGATAAGGTAAAATTAGAAGGTTCTTAGGTTATTTACCATAGCCTTATAAAGACATAATTGAGTTTGATAATAATAATTCTTTAAATGAGGTACTTAGGAAGGCCCAAATGTGTTATGGATAGTATAAATAGAGATCGAAAACTCCTAAAGATTGGGAAGATAACAATTAGGATAAATTAAACCAGCACAAGAAAGGATTCCAACCAACCCCTTTCCGTAACATACTAAGGGGGGGAATAAACAAAGGAAGGAATATCCCTCTAACACACAACATACTCAAGGGGGGAATAAACAAGTCAATTTGGGATTCAAGAAGGTACCAGATAGTCCAGAGAACCATTGAAATGTTGGGAGTGTGGAGGACACCACCTAGGGAGAGATTTTCCATGCTTAAACCCATCAGCAAGGACTTCAGTCCACAACCTTCAAGAGGATTCAATTGTTTGAGATATTGGCAGAAGAATGCATAGGATCAATGTAGTTGTGGATGGAAGGTAGGCATATCATCAATCAACTATTATGGAAGTTGAAGGTAAAATTCATAATAACAATGTTTCTTAACATATTGACCCAGGAGCTAGGTTGAGTTACGTTACTCCAAATTTAGTAGAATCAAACAAGTTAAATAAGGTAAAGCATGCAAATTCTTGGTTAGTACAAGTAGAAACAGGGACAAGAAGAAAGGTAACATAATTTCATTTGATTGTGAACTCAGTATAAATGGTCAGAATACAAAGTTAAATCTACATGTATTACCTTTAGGGTCTTATGGTATAATTATCGGAATGGACTAGTTAGAAAGATATAAAGTGATATTAATTTTTTATGAAAAGTCATTTGTGTTCAAGGATGAAAATAATACAGCAAGAACAATTCAAGGAATCAAAAAACCAATTTTTGTTAGGTAAATATCAACAATGTAATTCAAGAAATGTATTAATAAGGGTTGCAAAGTATATGCTATTCGAGTAACTAATATCTTAGAATAAGAAAGAAAAACAATTTTGGGTTCCCAAAGTAACAAAACTGAAAATTCAGTTATACGAGCCGTTAGATAAAGAGTATATCAAATCAAGTGTTTCACCTTAGGGAGCACCAATTTTTTTTTGTTAAAAAGAAATATGGAATGATAATATTATGTATCRATTATTGTTAGTTGAAAAAAATGACGATTAAAAATAGATATCCTTTACCTAGAATCAACGATCTCTTTAGCTAGGTTGGAGAAGAAAAAATATTCTCTAAACTAGACTTGAGATCTGGTTATCACCAAGTAAGGATAAAGGATGAGGACGTAAACAAAACAACATTCAAAACATGTTACAAACATTATGAATTTCTAGTGATTCTGTTTGGACTAACTAATGCACCAACAACTTTTATGTGTTTGATGAATAGTATATTTAGCTAGTATTTGGATAAATTTGTGTTGATTTTTATTGATGATATTTTAATCTATTCAAAAACAAAAGAATAACATGAAAATCATTTGAAAATAGTATTACAGACTCTAAGAGAACATAAGTTGTATGCTAATTTTGATAAATGTGATTTCTACCAAAGGAAGATACAATATTTAGGGTGTGTAATATCAAAAGATTGTATCACAGTAGACCCAGAAAATATTAGATTCATTACAGAATGGCCTATTCCTAAAGACGCAATAGACATAATATCATTCATGGGGATTATCTGTTATTATAAGAGGTTTATCGAAGAATTTTCCATAATCGCCTATTCGATCACATCACTACAAAAAAATGGAATAAAATTTAATTGGAATAAAAAATTCCAAGACAAATTTTATAAACTAAAATAACAGTTAAATATAACACCAATTCTTAAGTCCCCAGGGGGGCAGCTCAATTGGCAAGCGTGGTGAATATGAAGTGATATGAAGTTCCATGTGGTTCTGAGTGGTAGAATTTGGATAACACAACCATGTGTAACGTGAGTACGTGTCCAACTATTTGTTGATTCTGCCAGACATAAAAAAAAAATAAAAAAAAATAAATAAATAAAATAAATAAACCAATCCTTAGGGTAGCAAATCCAGATAAAGGCTTTGCATTTTGTGTGGATGAAGGTAAAGAGGTATTAAGAGGAGTGTTAACAAAATATGGACACGTCATCTGTTATGAATCATTCAAATTGAAAGAACATGAACGAAACTACGTAACACATGATCTAGAATTAACAGTTGTGATTCATGCATTGAAAATGTGGAAAAATTATTTAATGGGAACAAAATTCTTGTTACTAACATATAATAGTGGTGTAAAACACTTGTTTAGTCAACAAGATATTAATGTAAGACAAACAAGATTGTTGGCCTTTTTAATTGAGTTCAATTTCAAATTACTACACATCAAGGGAAAAGCAAATAAGGCTACAGATCAACTAAGTCAAAGGACTAATGGGCATCATGAAGTAATTATCAGAAAAGTAAAAATTGATATTGAGAATAGGATAAAATATGAAATAATAAATGATGAAAATTACATCAAAACAAGAAAACAGTTGCAAGGAAATGTATGTAAGGACTATTAATGGGTAAATCGGTAGATGCAGACATGAACTAATCCCCCTAGATCCACCTGGATCTAGAACAAACCAAGATAGAACAATACACTTTCCCTAGATTACAATCATTGAATTTAATTACCAAAGGAGGAATAGATAACACACCTTATGAATCGCTTCCTTATGTCTTTGTTGATCATGTTTTTCTCCAATGCTCCTGCAAGATTAGATCTATAATAACACAAACCAACCAACGTGAAAGTAGCAATAGAGAAATTCAATGATGAGCTAAACATGTGATCAAGGAGTCATGTAATAAAATATCAATCATTTTATGGGAAAGAGACATGCCACCATATTATATTAATGAAAGGTAGAAAATACAACTGAATTGCCTTGATGTCACAAGTTCCATTTTAGTGGCCCTTCGTTCTGACACACACATACATTTGCTCCGATATTTGCATCAATATTTCTCTCAAAATATTGGTACATGAATGGATACCTCAAGCATCATTTTAAATAGGATTCTTCACACAGACTTCAATCTATTCTTTCTTCAGTCTCTATGCTTCTTTATGCTTGTACCTCTAACCTTTTCCATGAGAAGCCTATCAATACATAGGATAAGGTAAAGTGGTTAAAGATATGAGGATGATCCCATCAAATCAGAGAAGTTAGTAGGATCGTAACCACATGGATGCCACTTCATATTTCCAGAAGATTCCACTTCTAGAAGCTACTAAAACTTATTTCCTCTTTTAGTTTTAAAGCATCACCATGACCTGCCTATATATTAGTCTACGGAAATCCCATGGACTGGCTATAGTACAACATGCAAAAATTATCGATTTTCGCAGTGTGTAAAGGGAGTTTCTCGTGGTGGCCTTTCAAAAATCCATCTTGCAAGGGTGAAAAGAGATTTATTTTCTTAGGAAAATTATTATATTGGGAACCTGAACACACATTTATGTAATCATTATCAGGGTGACCAAAATAATGTGTAACAAGTACAAAACCAACTAAGTGGGAAGAATATATACACTTAGTTTAATTTGTAAACAATAATGGGTATCAAGAATCAACTAAGATGAATCCCTTCGAAGTTTTATATAGGAGGAAATTCACCACCACGATCAGTTGGGATAATCTGGTTGACAGGATTATGGTTGGACTAGAAATGCTCTAAGAAATGGAGAGAATGCTAAGAGTGGTACACCATAACTTGAAAGAGCCACAAGATCGAGAGAAAAGATATGAAGATCTAAAAATGAGACATCAGAAATTCAAAATTGGGGAGGATGTATATCTAAAATTCAAAGCAAGAAGAAGCTCCCTAAAGCTAAGAAATTGTTCCAAGTTGCCACAAAATCTTTGTGCCAACTTGGAAC
>JASDQU010109027.1:79226-93620 GCA_032191745.1 Picea mariana | reverse complement strand
GAAATACAAAACAATATTATTATTAAAAAATATTTGATTTTGAAATTATTAATTTAAAAGTTGTAAAAAACATTGAATTAAAATATACACATATGAGTGCATTGTATTCTTTTGAACTCACTTGATGGTGCATTCCATAATATAGAAAGTGATGTGTTTTGAGGAGTCATATGCATGAGTGCATATTAATTATCATAACACACCAATACAAACTATTGAGTAAACACAAAGTTATACACCAATACGAACTATTGATAAAACACAAAGTTATGTAAACAACATTAGAAACAATAATATTTATCATTTCAAAATTGTACGGTCCTCATATTTAAAATATACACCGGGGAACTAAAAATAATTAACATGTCGATACGTTAATTTTTTTATATGTATCTGTGCTATAGATATTATTTATGTATGGATGTCTTTACCATAATATAAACATTAGTGCTTAGTAAAAATAATAGTTCCAACACCTCACCTTGAATATTCAAAATTTCACTACCCTTCGGTGCACATTGTAAACTAGAAATTGATACATACTAATTACACAAGCACCAGAGTGCACATTATTGAATGCACCGGGACTCGGGATACCTCAATTGCATCAGAGATAACTATAAATTAAAATTTATGGACCGTACTAAATATAAAACGCACTAGTACTTCATATGAAAACAAGGCGCCTAACCGCCCCTTGAAATTATAAGAGCATCAATTCTCTGCATACGAGAAAAAAGGTGGAACCGATGTGTAATAGTCATAGTTTTTTATTATATTAACATGCTGGGACATTTGTTTTATATTAACGCACTCGTGAGTGTACATCAATACCACACCAGTGCGTTTTGACAAGAAAAATTTCGAAGAAAAGGCTTCTACTACAACCTTTGCCTGCCCAATTTTTTTAGTTATATAAAAAATTCACTAAAATCTCCACATTCAATATATGAGGTTGTAGTGGAGGTGTTTTTAAAAATTTTGTCAAATTTTGTAGCACTAAAAACCTCTGATAGAAGGTGTTTTCCTTGTAGTGTCTCATGATGAGGGAGTATCTCTATGGTCACTGTTTTTTTCCGGCTTTTCTTTTATCGTATCAGGTCACCATTAGAAGCCATTATTGGTCCTCATCAAAATCATTATTTTATAATGTTATCCCTGACTTGAGAGCATGGGAGTGATTGATTGGAGGGAAAAAGAAAGAGGCAAGACTAGAATGGTGAGCGAAAATATTCAGATGAAAATGATAGAGAACACCACCAACATGCAGGTTACATTTTCTAAGTGCATAAATGGATTGTTGAAGAAATATCATGAACTTTCAGTGATCTGCGATGCAGAAGTTGGACTCGTGATTTTCTCTCCATGAATTGTCCAATCAGAGGAGACTTGTGTATTTTTAATAATATTATTATTATATATTATTAAAATTCTATCACATTTTCATTTGCACACTTAAGAAGGGTGAGTAATGCATTTGTTTTATTACCTTGAGGCATATCTCTTGTGATACCCTCGAATTATTCAAGAAATAAATCTTTTGAAAGTTGTTATTCAATTTTTTTTTCCATTTATGGAAATTCAAATTTAGATATCCAGAAGCATGTAATTATTATTTTTATTATTGTTGGACAAATATTGGACTTGCCAGTTGTCCTCTTTGATGGACACATGTATGAGAAAAACTTTTTAATAAAATTTAATGACGTAAGACAAATATTTTCAAATTACAGAAGCATCCTTCTATGTGGGTTTATTAGCATGCTTCTTGTCCCCTCCCCAACCGTCTCCAACCTCCCAACTTGTTGCCACACCCACCACCAACCCATCAAGATTTTCTCGGTCAATAGAACTTTTAGTTTTACCTGCAAGCACATATCGTGCTTCAATCACCAGTAACTTGGATAAACCACCATTTTGGATCCAACATTGGTTGGGGTGTTCTTTCTCTAAGAAGCTCAGACTTAATAGTTGTACAATCCATTGTACTCCTCCACTTCATCGATGCACTATGTGTGGTAGATTTTGTTTTGTTATGTATTTATTTTTTCATTATTTAGTGGAGAAAACTTAGGAGAAGCTTGTAGCCAACTCTAGCCATGGGTTTGGCTATTGGATTTGTTCATACATAAAGGAGGAGTGATGTTGTTTCATTACTAGTAGTAGTATAATAATTGTTTTTCCACTATTAATAATATTCAGATTCATTATTGGACACATCAAACAAACACATAGTGATAGCGAGTGAGGGATATTTATTTCATGTATGGTATATACAGTTCTATATTGTAGACAATCTTTCAACTATTCACGATCAACTGGAATTCATTTTTCTAAGTCGCTACTAATAAATCTATGGGATATGTGATATAGATATCATTGATAAATCCATTGTATATGTGATATATATCTTAATTTTTTTATGGTATGTATACAGATGTTGAATTTTTATGGTATATCAAATATAGATCTTATTTTTTCTTGCAACATTGCGCCTATGATAGTGATATATTTTGAGTGGATTTCCTATTTTTTCACATCACATGTGTCACAAAATAGCAAAATGGGAATTATTTCTTCATTCTTTGCAACAATAAAAAAGGATACATGTATTGAAAAGTTAAAGTTTTTGTGGCAATTGATCATGATTCCTATGACACTGCATTTTCTTCCAGTTTCCATAATTTTACTTGTTGATATAATTCATTCTTGGATTGGATATACCATTGATGAATTAATGCCATTTGATTATGTTGCATTAATTTTTCTTTTTGGAGCATCTTCAAATAGAGTTTCAATTATCATAGGTATGCAATGGATATTTTACAATATCTTCCATTATCTACCATTAATGAAATGTAATTTGTTTATGTTATAATAATATTTCCATTCAGAGTATCCTCAAATAAAGTTGCATGCAATTTGTTTATGTTATAGTGATTTTTGGGTTACATTGTTACAAACAATAGATTATCTAGGTCAATATTGGTAGCCAACCACCTATTCCATATGGCTCCTCTCGATAGTTTTAGTTCAACATGTTCTTTTGTACTTATTTCTAATTGTGGGTTCTATAATCCAAGGTTGTATGAATCCCTACACATTTTTTAGGTGGATATTAGTGGTTTCCCAGCTAATCCAATTGGTTTATTTTGTAAGTTTTCATGTTAGTACATATTTTTGTACTTCCAGGGTCGTTTTGGGGCCCTAACATTGTGTTTTTTTGATTTCCACAATCAAACTATAGATGAAGTTAGATTTTGATGGTATAATGTGTATTTCTAAAATATACATTTCAAACGGGCTATCCTTCACATAAAATAGAGGTTGCATGCAAAAGTTACAACCCCGGGAAGTTGAGGTACCAACTTACCCATTGGGGCCGACATATCATTCAACGTTTCATCTCCTAGGGCTAGGATTTTGGATGTATAGGGTTTTTGAATTCATGAGTAATGTTAAAAATGCCTATGGAGCCTTGTTGTAATCATCTTTCTCAGATAGATGCCTCTAGAAGCCACATCTCTTCTCAAAGATAACTACCACCATTTGACCAATCTTTTTTAGTTCTGCAGTTTTATAGTTTCAACTTATTTTATTTATTCAATAGAAGTTATCATTCACTAGATATATGTTGTTGTTCTATGTATATCTATGTTATCGTATTTAGTTTTTTATTCATTGTGTTCCTCTCATAAATCCATATTAGTAGTATCAGAGTGATATGCTCTTCATTTATTTTTCTTCATGCATGACCCCAGCAAGATATTCGTACAAGAAGTTGGGACTCGAACCAATCAATCCTTTTCTAGATTGGCCTTACTTAGCCCAACAAAAACCCATGTGGGATGAAAATAAACATGACGGAACATGAGATCTTTTTAAAATATTTCTCGAGGAAGCCCTTACACAACAAAGGAATGAGATTATGAACAATTTTTCTCAGATCCTTCGTCGATTGCCCACAGAAGACATGTCTTCATCAAGAATCCATGCAACGCCCTTCAAGGTACTGTTAGGGTCCTAACCCACACATAGGTAGAATAATATATTAATATGTAATAAAGGTCAATATCAATAAGGCCTTGCAATAAAGTAGAATAAGTCGAATGTAAGAAGACCTAAAAGAAGCTTCCGCTTCTAGAAGGATCTTCCTCTAGATTCTTCTTTTGATAGACATATTTAGTATAAATAGGAGTCAAGGGTATGATAACCCTAGCTTGAATATTATTGTAATAGAGCTCTACTCGACTAGAGGTTTCCCCCTCAAAGAGGCCCGTGACCATTGCTCTCAGAATCAATGTACTATTTCTGTTGTTATTCTTATATCATTTATGTGTTATTGTGGTGATTGTTCTGGTTATGTTGTTGTTATTATTCCATTTCTAGCATTTTATTTATGTTCTGAATACTTTTTATATCTGGTATACTACAAGTGGTATCAGAGAACTTTCCTCGGCAGAAATTATGGGTTAATTTTTTTTTTGGGGTAGAGATGTATTCTGACGTCTTTAAGCCATAGAGATATATCGTTACACACATAAACCTGTGGTTGAAGGATTCATACATGCAGGAAATACAAGTGGTACTTAAGTGCACATCTGTTGGGCACCCTTGTAACCCCTATTGGTACCCCTTAGAGTGGTAGCGCATCAGAAAATACTTGTGTATGGATCGGTCTAGATTACCTGAAGCCCTCTTTAGATAAACCGACCGGTCACCTGACTTCTATAGTTCCAGTGAGAATAACACTCGAGAAGATACTTTCTAGTACCTACGTAGTCGAATAGTAGTCTAGAAATTTTTGCACCATTATTTGATACCTAGTCGATTGGATTCATCTCTTCGCCCTTATCACATTCATACATATCATTTTTTAGAAAAATATTTGACCTCGCCCGCCCCATTTTGGGTCCCTTGTCCTCATGGCCCATACCCGTAGCCAAGACTTGGAAGGTTGCTTCAATAACTTGCAATCTAATTTCATCGAGACCCAACAAGAAGTGAGACAACTTAGTGCTAATGTTGTCACCATCAATACAACCATGCAATCTTCAATGGAGAAAATCAAGAAAGACCTGAATACCAGCTTGAATTTGTTGTTTTGATGCTCTACACTAATATGCATATCCCTACAGATAACCCTTTATCTAACCCACCTTCGCATACTAAAGCTAAAAATTGCTCTCATTCCCATAAATTTCAACACTATCAGTTTCAACATGACCTATGCCTCCTGTGGGTGGATGTGACCAAATTTGATGGCTTGGATCCCAATGGTCGGGTAACCCAAATGGAACATTATTTCTCTTTATACAACATTACATATGACTTTGGCAAACTCTGGTATGGTGTTCTCCATCTAGATAAAGAACGTTGGGAATGGTGGCAATGGTGAAAAACCTCCCATCAAGCATATATTTCTTAGACACACATTGTGGAAGAGCTTTATGAACTCTTTGAAACTGACACCAACCATTTGGTTTGTTTGACAAAGTTGAAACAATTAGGAACAGTGGAAGACTTTATAGCTACCTTTGAGAGCCTGGATTTTCAGACAGAGGGCATGTTTGATGCCTTTTTCTGAGAGTGTTTTATTGGTGGCCTCAAGGATGATATTCGGGGCCATGTCCTCATGACTCTACCTCCGAGTTGGGTGGACGCTAATAAAATAGATAAAGAATCACAATAGTTTGTATCTTCTCAAAACCAGAAAGCCTCCTTTATCCCTTTCCCTAATCCAGTAAATCCCACTACTCCCTCCGCCCCACTGAAGATCCAAAAATTGACTAAGGATGAAATGGTTGAATGCCATCTCAAAGGCCTTTGTTATAATTGTGGTGAAAAATATTTGTTGGGCCACAAGTGTAAGGAACAAAATATTTGTATGGCCATTTCAGAGGATATTTTGGAAGAGGATGTTGAAACTCCCTTTGTGTCTGAGTCACCTAAAATCACCAACATAACCCCTCCCTCAGACCCTCCCGAAGTAGAACCAATAATTTCCCTCAATTATCTCACTAACTTCTCTTCTCCTCAAGCCCTCAAGCTAATCAGTTAAATCAAGCATACGAAGCTCATCATTCTGGTTGATAGTGGAAGCACCCATAATTTTATTCATCACTGCATTGCCCAAGAAACTCATTGCTCCATCCATGCCATCAATAATTTCCAAATAATGATTGCTAATGGTGGCTCCATGAAATGTGGATGGTGTTGTGAAAATGTGTGTCTCCAAATTGGTGACTACCACCTGAAATACCATATGTTTGTTATTGACATGGACAGTTGTGAGATTGTGTTGGGTGTAGACTGGATAAGGAGTTTGGGTCCCATTCTCATCAATTTTAATGAATTAAACATGCAATTCGACCAGGACGGCCACCAATATAAGTTCCAAGACATCACCATCAGTTCACCTGAGATCATTAGTTTCCATCGCATGGAAAATCTGCTCAAAAGAGGTTATTCTGGTGTTATTTCCCAAATCCATGCCATACAAGCAACATAGACACCCTCAGTGCCGCAATACCTCCAATCCATCCTTTCTAAACATCAAGTTGTGTTTTCCACTCTCCTGGGACTCCCTCCTTCTCGTGGTTTTCATGCTCATTCCATTCCCCTTGTACCATTAAGCCTTCCTCCCAATATACGACCCTATCGTCACCCTTTTTCCCCAAATAATGAAATTGAGAAAATGGTCCATGAACTCCTTAATGCAGGTGCTATCCGCCCTAGTACGAGCCCCTACTCTTCCCCGATGGTCATGGTCCTGAAGAAAGAATTTTCTTGGTGAATGTGTACTGACTTCCATGCCCTCAACAAACTTACCATCAAAGACAAATTTTCCATTCCTTTCATTGATGACCTCTTGGATGAATTGAGTGGCACCCAGTTATTTACTAAACTTTATCTTCGTTCTGGTTACCACCATATACGTATGAAAGGGGTAGACATTCCCAAGACTACCTTTATAACTCATGAGGGCCACTATGATTTTTTGGTCATGCCCTTTGGCTTGTGTAATGCCCCCTCCACCTTCCAAAGCCTCATGAATCATGTTTTCCATCCTTTTCTCCGTCATGTTGTCTTAGTTTTCTTTGATGATATCCTCATCTATATAAAAACCTAGACAAACCATGTTTCTCATGTGGATCGAGTTATCCATCTACTCCCTCAGCACCAAATTTTCCTGAAACAGTCTAAATGTGCTTTTGCTGCTGTAGAAGTTGAGTACTTGGGTCATCTGGTTGGAAAGGATGGTGTCAGGG
This sequence comes from Picea mariana, assembly GCA_032191745.1. Lineage (NCBI taxonomy): Eukaryota > Viridiplantae > Streptophyta > Pinopsida > Pinales > Pinaceae > Picea > Picea mariana. The sequence goes on along the minus strand of JASDQU010109027.1, from coordinate 86,349 downwards.
TGGATCCTAAAACGATTGAAGCTATGCAAGACTAGCCTCACCCAAAGACTCTCAAAAGCTTGCATGGATTTATGGGCTTAACAGGTTATTATCGCAAGTTTCTTAAGAATTATGGAATAATTGTAGCCCGTCTCACTACACTCCTTACTTAGCCAAACAACAACCCATGGAGGATGAAAATAAAGATGATGGAACATGAGATCTTTTTACAATATTGCTTGAGGAAGCCCTTGCACAACAAAGGAATGATATTATGAACAATTGTTCACAGATCCTTCGTCGGTTGCCCACATAAGACATGTCTTCATCAAGAATCCATGCAACCCCCTTCAAGGTACTGTTAGGGTCCTAAACCACACATAGGTAGAACAATAGAATAAGTCGAATGTAAGAAGACCTAATAGAAGATTCCGCTTCTAGAAGGATCTTCCTCTAGATTGTTCTTTTGATAGACATATTTAGTATAAATAGGAGTCAAGGGTATGATAACCCTAGCTTGAATATTATTGTAATAGAGCTCTACTCGACTGGAGGTTTCCCCCTCGAAGAGGCCCGTGACCATTGCTCTTAGAATCAATGTGCTATTTCTGTTGTTATTCTTATATCATTTATGTGTTATTGTGGTGATTGTTCTGGTTATGATGTTGTTATTATTCCATTTATAGCATTTTATTTATGTTCTGAATACTTTTTATATCTCGTATACTACAAGTGGTATAAGAGCACTTTCCTCGGCAGAAATTATGGGTTAATTTTTTTTTCAGGGTAGAGATGTATTCTGACGTCTTTAATCCATAAAGATATATCATTACACACATAAACCTGTGGTTGAAGGATTCATACATGCAGGAAATACAAGTGGTACTTAAGTGCACATCTGTTGGGCACCCTTGTAACCCCTATTGGTACCCCTTAGAGTGGTATCACATCAGAAAATACTTGTGTATGGATCAGCCTAGATTACCTCAATCCCTCTTTAGATAAACCAATCGGTCACCTGACTTCTAAAGTGCCACCGAGAACAACACTTGGGAAGATACTTTCTAGTACCTAGGTACTCGAATAGTATTGCTAAGGGTATGGTCTAGCCTCCTTAGTTAGTTCCTTGAGATATTGGGCTGAGTACTATTGTTGGACCCCAAACATATATCAGAGAGCTATAGCACAGGGCAAACCCTTGTCTGTAGAACCCTTGAATACCTAACCCTTTGCGATAGAAACATAAACAAACTAAAACAGACAAGATCTATTGTCATGCAACTGTGTTCGGGTTTCCAAATCACTACACATTTTTTCCTGGTTAAGCATTTTGGAATTTCATCATTGTAGTATTATTCATACTAGAGTATAACTCTGCAAGTTTAAAAAAAAAAAAAACAATTCTGGAAATTTTTGCACCATTATTTGATACCTAGTCAATTGGATTCATCTCTTCGCCCTTATTACATTCATACATATCATTTTTTAGAAAAATATTTGACCCCACCCGCCCCATTTTGGGTCCCTTGTCCTCATGGCCCATACCCGTAGCCAGGACTTGGAAGGTTGCTTCAATAAATTGAAATCTAATTTCACCGAGACCCAACAAGAAGAGAGATAACTCAGTGCCAATGTTGTCACCATCAATACAACCATGAAATCTTCAATGGAGGAAATCAAGGAAGACCTGAATACCAGCTTGAATCTTTTGTTTTGATGCTCTACACTAATATGCATATCCCTACAGATAACCCTTTGTCTAACCCACCTCCGCATACTAAAGCTGAAAATTGCTCTCATTCCCATAACTTTCAACACTATCACTTTCAACATGACCTATGCCACTTGTGGGTGGATGTGACCAAATTTGATGGCTCAGATCCAAATGGTCAGGTAACCCAAATGGAACATTATTTCTCTTTATACGACATTACGGATGACTTGGCCAAACTACGGTATGGTGTTCTCCATCTATATCAAGAACGTTGGAAATGGTGGCAATGGTGAAAAACCTCCCATCAAGCATATATTTCTTAGACACACTTTGTGGAAGATATTTATGAACTCTTTGACACTGACACCAACCATTTGGTTTTTTTGACAAAGTTGAAACAATTAGGAATAGTGGAAGACTTTATAGCTACCTTTGAGCACCTGGATTTTCAGACAGAGGGCATGTTTGATGCCTTTTTCCAAGAGTGTTTTATTCGTGGCCTCAAGGATGATATTCGGGACCATCTCCTCATGACTCTACCTCCGAGTTGGGTGGAGGATAATAAAATAGATAAATAATCACAATATTTTGTATCTTCTCAAAACTGGAAACCCTCCTTTATCCCTTGCCCTAATCTAGTAAATCCCACTACTCCCTCCGCTCCACTAAATATCCAAAAATTGACCAAGGATGAAATATTTGAATGCCAACTCAAAGGCCTTTGTTATAATTGTGGTGACAAATATTTGTTGGGCCACAAGTGTAAGGAACAAAATATTTCTATGGCCATTTCAGAGGATATTTTGAAAGAGGATGTTGAAACTCCCCTTGTGTCTGAGTCACCTAAAATCACCAACATAACCCATCCCTCAGACCCTCCTGAAGTAGAGCCAATAATTTCCCTCAATGATCTCACTAGCTTCTCTTCTCCTCAAACCGTCAAGCTAATCAGTTACATCAAGCATACGAAGGTCATCATTCTGGTTGATATTGGAAGCACCCATAATTTTATTCATCACTGCATTGCCCAAGAAACTCATTGCTCCATCCATGCTGTCAATAATTTCCAAATAATGATTCCCAATGGTGGCTCCATGAAATGTGGATGGTGTTGTGAAAATGTGTGTCTCCAAATTGGTGACTACCACCTGAAATACCATATGTTTGTTATTGACATGGGCGGCTGTGAGATTGTGTTGGGTGTAGACTGGCTAAGGAGTTTGGGTCCCATTCTCATGGATTTTAATGAATTAAACATGCATTTCGACTAGGACGGCCGTCGATATAAGTTCCAAGACATCACCATCAGTTCATCTAAGATCATTAGTTCCCATCGCATGGAAAATCTGCTCAAAAAAGGTCATTCTGGTGTTATTTCCCAAATCCATGCCATACAAGCAACATACACACCCTCGGTGCCAAAAGACCTCAAATCCATCCTTTCTAAACATTAAGTGGTCTTTTCCACTCCCCTGGGACTCCCTCCTTCCCGTGGTGTTCATGCTCATTCCATTCCCCTTGTACCATTAAGCCTTCCTCCCAATATACGTCCCTATCATCACCCCTTTTCCACAAAAAATGAAATTGAGAAAATGGTCCACGAACTCCTTAATGCAGGTGCTATCCACCCTAGTAAGAGCCCCTACTCTTCCCCGGTGGTCATGGTCCTGAAGAAAGAATTTTGTTGTTGAATGTGTACTGACTTCCATGCCCTCAACAAACTTACCATCAAAGACAAATTTTCCATTCCTTTCATTGATGACCTCTTGGATGAATTGAGTGGCGCCCAATTATTTACTAAACTTTATCTTCGTTCTGGATACCACCAGATACGTATGAAAGAGGCAGACATTCCCAAGACTAACTTTAGAACTCATGAGGGCCACTGTGAGTTTTTGGGCATGCCCTTTGTCTTGTGTAATGCCCCCTCCACCTTCCAAAGCCTCACGAATCATGTCTTCCATCCTTTTCTCCGTCATTTTGTATCAGTTTTCTTTGATGATATCCTCATCTATAGAAAAACCTAGACATACCATCTTTCTCATGTGGATCGAGTTATCCATCTACTCCCTCAGCACCAACTTTTCCTGAAACAATCTAAATGTGCTTTTGCTGCTGTAGAAGTTGAGTACTTGGGTCATCTGGTTGGAACGGATGGCGTCAGGGTGGATCCTAAAAAGATTGAAGCTATGCAAGACTAGCCTCACCCAAAGACTCTCAAAATCTTGCGTGGATTTATGGGCTTAACATGTTATTATCACAAGTTTCTTAAGAATTATGGAAAAATTGTAGCCCCTCTCACTGCACTCCTAAAAAATAACTCTTTCACTTGGACTACAACAGCTACTCAAGCTTTTCAAACCTTGAATATGGCCATGTGCACCACTTCAGTCATGGCCCTTCTTGATTTCAAAAAGACCTTTTTCTTGTAATGTGATGCTTCAGGGAAAGGAATTGGTGTTGTTCTTATGCAAGAGGGTCGGCCTTTGGCCTTTACCAGGAAGAAACTATCTGAAAGAAATTTGGGCAAATCAATGTACGAAAAGGAAATGTTGGATATTCTTCATGCAGTTCATTTGTGGTGGCCTTATATATTAGGGAAACGCTTCGAAATTAACAAAGACCATCAAAGCCTCAAGTGTTTTATGGAACAACGCATTTTCTCCCCAGAGCAAAAAAAATGGGTGACTAAGATCTTTGGATATGACTATGAGATCATTTACAAGAAAGGAAAAGACAATGTGGTTGCAGATGCACTTTCCTAAAAATATGGAGATGAAGGATCCATTTTTTCTCTTTCCTTCATTGTACCAGATTGGCTCCAAGTTGTTCTCTAGGAATGGCTACACGATCCCAAAAGTTCGCATTTGATCCAACAATTGTAGTACAATGATCCAACTTCCCCAGGGTACTCTTGGGTCCATGATGAGCTTTGATACAAAGGTCATTTGTATTTAAGTAAACAAGAAGAACTTAAATCCACACTACTTTCTGAGCTTCATGCTACACCAACAACTGGGCACTCCTGGTTCACCAAAACCTATGACAGGGTCAAACGCTCTTTTTTGGGGGATGGTATGAAATAGTACATTCACAATTTTGTCATCGAATGTGATGTGTGTCAATGCAACAAGGGAGAAACAATCAAATCTCTAGACACACTCCAACCGCTTCCAATTCCACTTTCTACTTGGAGGGATATTTCTATGGATTTTATTACAGGCTTACCCAAATATGGAAATAAATCATTCATCATGGTGGTTTTTTATCGCCTTTCCAAGTATTCTCATTTCAGTGCTCTTCAATACCCAGTTAAAACTTCCACGGTGGCTCAAATTTTCATGGATCGGGTCTTCAAGATTCATGGCATGTCGCATTATATTGTTTCTGATTGTGACCCAACTTTCAACAACAATTTTTGGCAAGAATTTTTTGAGCTATAAGGAACCCAATTGCATCTCAGTGTAATGCCCGTATATTCTAAACATCATTAAGTTTCCTAAACATTTTTATGAAAGTAAACTGAAAGAACAACTACCTAGCATACTATTGATTTTTATGACAACAACTACAGCAACATAGAATTCTCAATAAATACTAAAAACCATGACAGAAGAATTAAATACATAACTTGACAAAGTACCTGGTTCTGATGCTAATTTATGTTGCCCTACTTCCTTGCTGCCTTGCTACACAGTCCAGTCCTGCCACAAACACAAAAAATAACTGCCCAAAACTAATGTCCACCCTGCCAACTAGGAAATCGACCTAGCTCCAGGATATCTATGGATATCATGGCCCCCGTGCCCAAAACCTCTAGCAACTCGGTGCCTCCCTGATCAATATGTTATAACCAGTCAGTCTCATCTCTCTATCTGAGCACATATATCACAGTCAAGCTCTTGGCTCTCTGCAGATGGCAAAACAACAGTTACCCACATCCATTCCCTCCTCCTGCCGAATGGTGCGCACATCCCCCTCTTCCCTTCCCTTATTCCTCCCTGCAAACTCACGCATTCACTCCTCAACCACCCCCCGTCCTCCGTCCTTCGTTCCTCATTAACATTTTTATCCTCTCAACATTTCTGGGCTTCTCGCCCTGCATACGCCACCCTTTGCAACATACGCAATCCCTGTTATCTCATTTTTTTATTTATCTCTTAAATTCATGTCACAATTCATTAAATGAAATCTTCAGTTTGATTATTACTTAATTAATCACACTTATTTTCTTTAACTAATTTTTCTTTGTAATCCTTAATCATTTATTTAATTAGGGTCGTTACATACACCCACCCTTCAAGAAACTTCATCCCGAAGTTAAGGAATCTGATTTTATAAGGGAAAAAGGGCATGGTTCATACATTCACAACAAGTAACTGATAATGTAGTAAGTAAATCAAGAAGTCCATACATACTAATGTATATGTACAAGAAGTGCATGTGTAGCTAGTACATGCAAATCTTGTGCATGTACTAATAATCAAACTGTCATTCTTTAATAATTATGTATGCATTCAATCCAGTCAGCAAGACTAGTCTTTCATAAAAGACAACAATCATCAATTGTTTAAAAAAAAAATTATTTATTCACAATTATCCGGTTAAATAATTTATTTTAAACAACTGTGGTTCAGTTACATCATAATGACTATTCATATATATACACTTTTTTTTTTTTACAACTCCCACCACATGACAGATCCCCATAAAGTCTCAACTATCTACTCATACTTCCTTCCTAACCTACTTCCAACTCCATTCCTATCTGTCCTCTGCTAGACTATCTTGGAGCGTCAGCTATACTGACCTAACTCCAAATAGAACTCGTAAGTGGAAGTGTCGCTCACTCGACCAAGCTTCCCTAGCAGGCAACTGACAGTCATCATCACACGACCTGGCGAGCGTGAACTAGCACCGTTCTCCCATGACTTCAGGCTTCAGAGGATACATGGTGGGAAACACCTCCACNAGCACCGTTCTCCCATGACTTCAGGTTTCAGAGGATACATGGTGGGAAACACCTCCACCCCTCCTAGCAGAACCAGGGTCAACACCCTACAATGGAACACATAGGGGCACCGTGTTGCTAGAGGTTTTGTCATTGTTTATTCGGTTTTGGGCAGTGTTAGTACCAAAATCATGCAATAGTCCATATATCATAGCAGTGCATCCAAATCAAAAAAATTTCCATATATATTATTCATACCATAATGTTTCTCGGTTAGTGGTCCCAATATCCACTCTCATCATCCTTATCACTTGGCTATTTCATAGCCCATAACCTGCAGATTAGTCTGCAGCACAAACTCATATTTTCTATGCACTATCATCATATAATTGCATACTTTCGTTATCTCAATTTGGTATCCCCGTACCAATACATTAACATCAAAGTTTTCTGATTTGAAGTAGATTTCACAATATCCT